>JAMZAV010002258.1:0-131716 GCA_024449915.1 Sweltsa coloradensis | reverse complement strand
ATACTTTTCCCCTTACTAAATCAGAAAATCCCTTTTTTACCCCAAAGAAAACAGACTTTCCACGAAAGTTTTGAAAACCCGGCAAAAGTAAACCTAAACCCATATTGATTTTAAATTCTACAAAATATTCAGTTTCTCAATTTTTGTTATTTAAACTTTAATATTGAAGTAAATATTTGTTTTCTGAGAGTCACTTAAACGAAAATACTCCCAAACCAGATAATTTTGAAAAACTGCAAGAATTTTGTACTAAGGTCAACTTTTTCCAAAAAACCGCCGCCATCTTGGATTCAAAAGGAATTTTATTGCCTCCACATCTTAAAAAAAATTTGGGTACCAGCTTCACTGAGCAAGTGCCAACCGAGTTCAAAAAGAGCAGCATTAATCAGCACAATAATCATTAACCACCTTTGACACTCTGGTTCCCGCATGCAATTCTGGCCAAAAAGTAAAAAATTGAATTTCGGGTTTTAAATTAACATTAATCAATAATTTCAATGCTGGAAGCAATTTACAGGGTAGGGTAAAGAGTTTCTACGTCACCATTTAAGAAATTTTTTCTTGAAATACTACAAATACTGGTTAAACTTCTAGAATTTCACCCAGATTTTTAATTTTGACATTATTTCGAGTTTTTGGGGTTTAGAATATACGAAAACGATACCAAACATGATTTATTGACACATCAAAGAGTTTTTGTATCTAGGACATCGTTTTAAAAATTTTGGCCGCAATTTTGAATTCTAAGGAAATTTCGAGTGCCTCCACATCCTTTTAAATATTAGTTTTGGTCCACCTCCAACTGTGCAAAGCGGCAAACCGTGTTCAAAAGTGCAGTTTTAAATCGTATTTTCTTTGTCGTTACCGCTACCTTAAAGATTTAAATAGTCTATTCCCCAAACACAAATAGACCTGGCACAACATCTGAATTTTAGAGTTGCAGTGGTTTGTTTCACTCTGGGTAAAATATTTTTTCAATATTTTTTTTGATGATTGTTTTACAAATGTCTATTTCGATCGAAAAGCTTCTTTTAATTTTTATGAAAAATATTTTTGATAACATTTGTATTTTTTTGCGATTTGTTGAACGCGGTTTTTTCAGCTATTTTATACAGATGGCCTACACTTCCTTCAAAGTTTAGCCGTTTAAGAAAAAATTCATAATTTATTGTACAAATTTCTTTACTGTACATGTTACATATTTTTTTTTAATAATTTGAGTAGATATTCAATTTAAAAAAAAATGCCCTCCATACAGCTACTCTTTCCAACAATAGTGTTTTACTGTAATCCCATAAAGATATTCTAATACGTCGAAAATCATAAAGTTCTTAGCTACTGTAGTTTAAAAAAAACATTACCACACTTAAAAGGCCCTTATAATATGATTGAAATAACAAAAAACAACCTTTGTTTTGATCAACCAGGGAAATATTATTGTCGCGACATTGATTTACAAACTCCTAATGATGGTTAACTAAATTTGACTAATTCGAGTGCGCTAGACGTTTGCAGTGACGTCACCTGCAATAAAACAATTCAACTTTATTTTTTGACGAGGGTATTGATTTTTATGTATTCTCTAAAATTGTTTTCATAAACACATTATTATCTCACCATTCGTTCAAGGCTCAGGGCTTTCAAGGCTCGAGTGCTTTCTGAAGGAAATTCATCTTCTAAAACTTCTGAATCATCTGAGTTTATCAACTCTTCAACTTCATCTTCGTTTTCTTCTTCACCTCGGAAATTGTAGCATGTTTTGAATTTTGGACATGTCAGTGCAACGAAGGCCATTAATAAGGCAACCCCCTGTTGTTGGGAGTTTACTGGCGAGTACATACATAAATGAAAAAGCTTAAAGCAAGGCCAAAGGTGCTGGACCCACAGCTCATCTAGTCGATTTCCAAATTGGTTATCTGAACTTATTTTCCAGCCGTGTTTTTTCTGGTAGTGGGACATCTGGTTTTTTGTTTTAAAGCTCTATCCCTTATACCAGCTTGGTAATTCGATGGGATGATATGTTAATTAATGGAGCGTATTTTGACATGGCGGAAGATTTTGAGATTCTATCTTACCTCTTTTGGCGCAGAAAATTGAATATCTAAGGCTGTTGATATTTTTTTTTTTTACCTCCATAAAAAATACAAATAAACTCTTCAATCTCTTTCACGGTGTTTGAATTTATCTCGAAATGTTGGCCAAGCTTCGACACGGAAAACGTGCCATCGAGCTTGATTTCATGAAAAGTTTTGCAGCCGATTATTATCCTTTTCCACAAAAGCATTTGAGGAAATCACAGCCTGTAACAGCATTCATACCCAAAGTGCTATACACACATTATACCCTAATTTTTTTGTGCAGTCTGTCATATCGATACATTTCTGACTGTTGTGAGTCCTGATTTAAAAATAACTTGTGCAAGTTTGCCATATATAGTTATATCAGGTATATGGTGTAATGCAAGAATGGCTACATCGGTGTCATCACAATTGATTACTATGTTGAAAGATCCAGCACACGCAGGGGTGTTTTGCATGGAGCAGCGTCGTGTATCCATTTCCTCTTGGGTCGTTTTTAGCTCTTCAAATAGCTAACTGACCGGAACTGAGACGGAAACAAAGAACACCCCAAATCTTTCATCATCTAGGATTAAACGATACAAAACATCTGTCTTGACTCTGTGTGTGTGTGTTGTTGTGTGTGTGTGTTGGTTGCTCAGAACAGACGATTAGATATGCGAGCTGTCCTTTGCCATCCACTCGGCCCCTTGCCATGGGCTCTAGCTTCAGCTCATGACACTCCTCGAAAGACCCCAAAAAACAAGTCTGAAGAAAATCTTATTTAAAGATGCTAAAATTCTTGAGAATCAGATATGCCAATTGACAATGCCTGCTATATGACGAAATGAACTTTTGTGCAAAAGCTACCAGACACCTGTCCGAACATTTGACGAAGTATCTTTGTATCTGTTTAGCAGAATGAAAAAGATTCAGTAAATGCTAGTAATTGACATGGGGGTTTGACGTTTAGTTAGACGTGTCAATAAAAAATGCCAGAGAGAGTTTGAAAATTTGACTCAACACCTCTCCCAAGGTACAAAATATATTATCTTCCAATCGAGTAAGAAGCTGGAGTCAGTTAGCTAAGTTGAATAGCTAAAACAACTCACGAGGAAGTGGATACACGACTGCTGCTCCATGCAAAACACGCTGCGTTTTGCTGTGAATTGTGATGACACCAATTGTAGCCATTCTTGCATTACACCATATACCTGCTATAACTATGAATGGCAAAAATTGCACAAGTTATTATTAAATCAGGACTCCACAACAGTCAGAAATGTATCATATGACAGAGCTGCACAAAACATTAGGGTATGAGTGTGTACAGCACTCTTTGGTATACGTGTTTTTAAAAAGGCTTGTGATACCACAAGTGCTTTATGAAATCAACTCGAACGGCACGTTTTGCGAGTACGCAAATGAGCTCAGATAACCAATTGGAAATCGACTGGATGAGCTGTGATCCAGCACCTTTGGCCGTGCTCAAGCTTCTATCATTCATGTATGTAAACTCGCCAGTAACTCCCAACAACATGCGGTTGCCTTATTAATGGCCTTTATTGCACTGACATGTCCAAAAATTCAAAATGCTCCAATTTCCGAGGTGAAGAAGAAAAAAGAAGATGAAGTTGAAGAGTTGATAAACTCAGATGATTCACATGTTTAGAAGATGAATTTCCTTCAGAAAGCTATCGAGCCTTGAAAGTCTTGAGCCTTTACGAAAAGTGAGAAATAATGTGTTTAGAAACAATTGTAGAGAATACATAAAAAATCAATACACTCGTCAAAAAATAAAGTTGAATTGTTCATTGCAGGTGACGTCACTGCAAACGTCTAGCGCACTCGAATTAGTCAAATTTACCATCATAAGGAGTTGTAAATAAATGTCGCGACAATAATATTTCCTGGTTGATCAAAACAAAGGTGTTTTTTGTTATTTTTAACCATTATTTACAGGCCTAATAAGTGTGGTTTATAATTTTTTTAATTCTAAAACCAGCTAATGATACTACTTATGATATTTGACCCGTAAATTTAGAATATCTTTATGTGAATTTACAGTAATCACCCATTGTTTGGAAAGAGTAGCTTTATGGAGGTCTATTTTTTACAATTTGAATATACTTTTATCAAATTTCTTAAAATTAAATCTTGTCAAAATTACAGTAAGATAAGTTGTACATAAATAAGTGGAATTACGTACTTAAACAACTAAACTTTGTAAAGGAAGGTAGGCCATCTGTATAAAGGTAGCTGAAAAACCGCGTTGCAACAAAATCGCAAAAAATTACAAATGTTATCAAAAATTTTTTTTTTATAAAAAAATTGAAGATAGCTATTCGATTCGAAATAGATCATTTTGTAAAAACCAATCACAAAATAAATATTGAAAACATATTGGGACCCCAGCCCCAGAGTGAAACGAAACCACTGCAACTCTAAAATTCAGATGTGTGCCAGGTCTATTGTATTTGGATGAGCGTAGCGAGCGAAACGAGCGAAGCGGAAGATTCCATTTCACTACACTGGAGAAAAAAATCCGGAATGTTTTTTTTTTTTTTTTGTTTTTTTTTTTTGTGTGTTTGTTAAAACGATTCCGGCTAAACCGAACTCCGATTGCGATGAAAATTTTATGGAGGCCTTTGAAATCTCTGAACTTAGAACTTTCCACGTTTTGAGCGCAATCGGGAAATTTTTTCTCATAAAAAAACGCAATTTTACGATTTTTTTCGATTTTAAAAAATTTCTTCGACTTATAACACCTACATGCTTTATCCCTATTGTAATGATTTTTTTTACCAGAACCTTAATTTCATGAAAATATTATATTCGTGTTAAATTTGGGGCGCAATCGAATAATTATTTCCCCCCGAAAATTGCACTTTTACGATTTTTTTTTTTGTAAAAATTACGATTAATTAAAAAATTAAGTTAATTTTTTTTTTAATTTTTAAAAAAAAATTAGTTAATTTTTATTTTATTTTATTTTTATTCAAAAAAATCTTCGACTAATTAATAATTTTTTCACAGAACAACAGAAAATCCGCGTAACACATGGCAGCTCAATGCACCATATACGCTCATTCCAACAACGCGGGCGGGACTTAGCGTTTTCCTAGTTTTTCCTAGTTAACTTATGCAAATTCCCTATTATTTGGAATACAATCGAATAACTATAACTAACTAAAACATTATTTTATAAATTCTTCAATTTTCTTTATGGGTTGAGTGGTGGTGGTGGGTGGTGGGTTTGGGGGGGGGGGGTAATACTCCGCCATCTCCTGAATTTTAGGATTCTGACAAGAACTACAACCTTGTCCCTGGGTTTTAATTTTACAAGTTCGGTGCTTGGCATTACTCTTCCTGCAGTTCAGATATATGTGTTACCACGTGCATCATGTCAATGTCAACACCAGCCTGGCAAGTTGTCCTAGCCCTTCATAATAATGCCTGGCAAGTTGTCCTAGCCCCTCCGTGACGTCACACTCTAGCCTGGCAAGTTGTCCTAGCCCCACCGTGACCTCATACACTTGCCTGGCAAATTGTTCCTAGCCCCCAAAATAGACCTGGCAAATTGTCCGCCTGGCAAATCGTCCGGTTGCCAGTATCGTGTGTTAGCCCACAAGCGTAATGAGTGCGAGAGAGATAGCTCCGGCGAAGAAAATATTTACGTAACAGACTAAAATATCTATAAAAGTCCAGTGCCGTTGCCAGTATCGTGTGTTAGCCCACAAGCGTAATGAGTGCGAGAGAGATAGCTCCGGCGATGTGTTAGCCAAAGTCGTAACTGCCCGGGAGAAGGGAAGGGGCGTGCGCCGGACCAAGTGCGCGTTCGATCGATGCGGCCTGGCTGACTGTTGATTGATTGATTGGATATTGCTAAAACGTCTCATATTTATGCATCTTGGCTAATCGAGACGAAGGGAGGGACGTAAGGGATGACTCGGGGGAACAAGGGGTGGACAGGCCTGTGCTGGTCAGAACTAGCCACAAGCGTATGGGGAGGGCAGGGGTTCCCCCACGTCGTGGTCGTCTCTGTCTTGTGTCATCATCCGTCCGTGTTGTCATTGTCGTCGCCGTCGGGGAGGTAGTCAAAGGGAAGGGGTTTCCCGACGACGACCCAGAGCTCGCCATTAGTTTCAGGGAGAAGAACTCCCCTAATCACGGGCCAAACCACGAGAAGGTTGCGAGTTAGAATTTGATGGCCTGGCTGACTGTTCAAGAAGTTGTGTGGGAAATGTATTAAAACGAATGTATCCTCTTTGCAGGCACCGATCACCATGTGTTATGACAAAATGGATAGCATAGATACCCTACAAGCCTACAACATATTAGCAAAGATACCTTCCCCGTTAAAAAAAATAATACATTTATGTGCCAAGTTTCATGGTGATTGGATGAATGGTGTAGTAATGCATAAATGACAAACATACTGACAAGACAGACAGACAGACAGACATACATTCGTTTTTATATATTAAAAAAAACGAAGAAGATATGTAATGCAATTTATGTTCCATGCATTTCTATTCAGCTAAATCATAGATGTTATAGGTTCAAGAAAAACAGTAAATAATGCAACGAAACCATTATGTGCCCATATAATAACAGATCACATAATATTATTAGACGAAGGAGCACAGTGATTGTCTTACCAATCAACTCAAACTGCACAAGATCTGTGTTTTTGTCTGTGAGTGAGTGAGTTCGCTCCAGAACGGCCGAATGGATGAACAGATTGCGCTGAAATTTCAAACAGACATCCGGTACAAGTATTTAGCGTTGTGACATTCCCACCCCCTCCTCCGCAAGGGTGTGGTGGTAGAGGGGTATTCTGGAGCAAGGTCTACTACATCTCCGCCACCTGGCGGAGGCTCGTCTAACTCGCTCGTGTGGCCACTAGAGAGTTTAGACGATCCTCCGCTAGGCGGAGATCAGCAGACCTTATTCTGGAGGGGTGGACGGCGTGGAACAGAAGAACGAGGCAGAGTATGGCCAGTAAGGTTTGAGCGGGAGTTCCGACTGGTCGCGCCCTTCACCCCCAAGCAGGGTCTACCTGTTTGTACCGTTTATATTGTGTCTAACAATTAATAAAGCTAATAATTAAAATACCTTACGTGTGACTATTTCTTCATATATTACGGATATAGCGAGAGACAGCACAACTGGCGCCCAACGTTTTAATTACCCGGAATTGTTTGTTAAGTGTGGTGCGTGTACGCCGGTATTTCCCGCGGTGGAGACTTTCGTGTGGTATTAGACAAAATATTGTTTATCGTGTGTTTGAGACTTTGTGTGGTATTAGACTTAATATTGTTTATCGTGTGTTCGTGTTGTAAATAACTATCGAAATGCCGAGAGGGCGTCCACGCCATGATCCAAGCGACGAGCCGGAGGTGGTTATTCAAGAACTAATGTCAAATATGGACACTGTGCTAGGTCGGTTGACTTCATTGGAAGAGTCGAACCGACGACTGTCGACGTCGGCACAACCACCCGGCTCAGGTAGGCCTCCTCGATCTGAGGTAGTGCACGATCGTTCGCAGGCTGTTCCAGTGGCGGCGGTTCCAACTCCAATGCCTTGGATGGTTCCCGTGTTCCCAACATTCGGGGACGACGAAAAAGTTCACCCGATAGAATTTTTAGACGAGTTGGAACAGTTGTTTGCGCAATTCGCAATACCGCAACAACAATGGCAATCAATTGCGATACGCCATTTGACAGGCTCCGCGAAAAATTGGGCGTCGGCGTTCCGACGCTCCTGGCTTACGTGGGACGAGTTTGCGCAAAGTTTTAAAGCCATGTTTTGGTCGAATGATAAGCAGGACTTAGTGGCACAAAAGTTCTCTCTTGACTTTTATGACAGAAGAATTCACGGCACGATGAGCGATTTTTTCTTATCGTGGATGAATAAACTAAAATACGTGTCGGCGGACACAATGTCAGATGCCACGTTCGTGCGTCGTTTTTCACATTTATTACCTGCAAATGTGGAAAACACGATATTGGCCGCGAAGGTGAAGACGCCGGACGCGATGATGTTAATCCTGCGGGACTTAGACGACGCAGCGTCGCGACGCCGAGAACGGGACAATGGGTTGCGTACCGTCACCTATCCGGACCGTGACCGCAGAACTTCGCATCAGGCGCCTCCCTATCGGACGAACGTCAGCCCAGCCGTATCCAGCCATCCGGGATCCGCGTCGAGGAACTGGCGAGACAACGGCCAGCAGCGTCGCAACGGCGACGCCACCTCTGGACGTAAGGTCAACATTCTAACGTGCACAGAGTCAGCCATCTACACTGATCCCGCCGCCGAGACCGAGCTTGCAGTCGGTGACCAGGACCTAGACGCCGCCGCACATCCGGAGTCGGGAAACGAGCTGTAACTGGCCAGGTAACTCCGCTGTCACCAGTTACACCAGTCAGGAGTTAAAAACCTGGTAAGTGGCATCAATACTATCAAGACAGTCGTGGTCGACGACCACGAGTCGTTGCGTGATCACCTCCTGTCCGAAGACGTCGGAGAGGGCGCAGAGAACGTCTTTAAAACACCGGAAATACCTATAAGTGTGTGTGGTCTAAACATTGATGTTTTAATTGATACAGGTAGCGAGATAACGTGTATATCACAACAGTTTTGGAACACGTTAATCTCCGTACAACCCGATTTGCCACGATTACCATCTCCCACTGTTACGGTAACGGGAGCGTTTGATGGTAAAAATCAATCAGTAAATGAACAGACTTATCTCCCTGTAATAATTGATCATGTATTGCATGTAATACCAATGTTGATTGTACCTTGTTTATATCGTAAAATGATCATAGGATCCGATTGGCTTCAATGTAAAAATGCTGTGGTAGATTTCCGCAGTCAGGTGTTATGCATTTCTATAGATGAAGGAACGCAGAGGATAGGTTTTACTAGTTCTAACGATGTAATTGAGACCAGATGTTACCGTCCCTTGTCACTTCTTGAGAACCCTAGAAGTGAAAAATCGTGTTCATTTATTGGGCAGTTAAAACCTATTGAAAGAAACGATACACAGGTCTTCTCAGAGCGGGTGGACGTGACAGTCAAGTCGTTGCCTGTCACGCAATCACAAAGGGAGGAGATTTGTAGTTTACTGTTGGGGCATGCATCAGTCTTCTCTGACAGGCCGGGGAGGGTCAACAATTATATTCATGAGATAGAAATGACAGACACAACTCCGTTTTCTCAGAAGTCCTACCCCATCCCCCACTCTAAACGTAGTGCTGTGGAACAACAAATACAACAAATGTTGCTTGGGGGATAATAGAACCGGCACCTTCGGCCTATACCAATCCCCTTGTTTTTGTTGTAAAACCTAATGGAAAGATTCGAACATGCCTCGATGCACGCCTACTCAACGCCAGACTAGCACCACAAAATGACACACCTATGCCTATAGAAGAACTGTTACAAACGTTCCATGGAAAAAAATTCTTTTCTACGTTCGATTTAACCTTTTCCTTCTGGCAACTCCCTTTGAAACATGAACATAGGAAGTATACGTCGTTCGTATATAATGGAATTACATACCAATACACTGTAGTTCCATTTGGCTTGCAATCTAGCGTGGCTGGCTTGACACGCTGTTTGAATAAAGTATTCACACCAGAAATAAAAGCATGCACCACTGTTTATGTAGATGATCTTATTGTTGCGAGTGAGGATATAGAATCGCACATACGTGACATAAAGTTGGTGTTAAATGCATTTACCGAAGTGGCTATGACTATCAACTTCGGCAAATGTCAATTCTTACGTGCCGAGGTCGATTTTGTAGGGCATATCATATCGGCGGAGGGGGTAAGGGTTGACAAAGAAAAAACAAAGCCCATACTAGACTACCCTCGGCCTCTCAATGTCAAACAATTACGCAGATTCCTGGGTTTGTGTACATACTTTAAGAGATTCTGTGACCGATATTCACACACGACTGCACCTTTACTCACGCTTCTAAAGAAGGGTGTGAAATGGTCGTGGTCGAAAGAAATGAATGAAACGTTTGAGAACGTCAAACTGTTGTTTTTAGACACAGTCATGTTGCGCCACCCTATTCCAACATTGCAATATCATGTTGCCACGGACAGTTCGGATGTGGGGATAGGGGCTCACTTATTTCAAATCGATCAAAATGGAGAACGTCGCGTGATCGCATTCGCGAGCAGATCTCTAAAATGTCAAGAACGGCGTTATTTTACGACCGAGAAAGAAGGACTTGCAGTTGTTTAAGCGTTACAAAAATTCCGTGTATATTTATTTGGCCGTAAATTCACCGTCTGGACCGACCACAAGAGTTTGTCGTTCATGCGACAATGCAGGCTACTCAGCGGACGCATTACCAGGTGGATCTTGGTACTCCAAGAGTACGATTTTGATGTCCAGTACTGTCCAGGGCGCGAGAACGTTGTTGCTGATGCGTTGAGTCGCGCGCCGGTCAATGGGGGACAACACAGCGATGAGGAATGTTTGCGTATTCACACGATAGCTCAAGTAGTAGATACTGCTACAACAAACCTCTCGGACTGGGTCAGGCAACTACCTGAACGTCAAAGAGCTGACCCCACATTAGGGCTACTCATCCGTAAAATACACGACTCCAAGGACGATCGAGCTAATTACGGAGACTATACAATTCATGACAATATATTATGTCACAGGGGTAAAGCCGACAATGAATGGCGAGCCATAGTTCCCACGAATGATTGTGCACGAGTAATCACAAACTTTCACGAGGCTTATGGCCACGTGGGATCATATAAAATATACAAAATAATATCGGAACACTTCTACTGGAAGAATATGCGGCGCTCGATAGTGAAGGTCACACGATCGTGTGACGTCTGTCAGAAGGCTAAATGCGCGACACGAGGGTTGTCGGGAGAGATGGCACACATTATTCTGGATAGGGCACATATGCTTGCCACGACAGACATATATGGGCCATTGCCAACCAGCAGAGGAGGTGTGAATTACATATTGGTATTCCTCGACGCATTCACCAAGTACGTGACGATTTACGCATTAAAACGAGCCACAACGACGGCTATTCTAAACAAACTGACGACAGCGGACAGACTACATTCCTAATATAGGCCGTCCGCTCAAACTGTTAGCAGACCACGGGAGCCAGTTTACCGCGAAGAGATGGTACCGCGTGTTGGAAGACGAGGGTATTAAACCCTTACATTCATCAATACGACACCCACAAAGCAACCCTACCGAGAGGGTCATGCGCGAGCTAGGGAGGGTGTTTCGTACCTACTGCCAAGACAAACACACCAACTGGGCATCATGTTTGCCATATATACAAAAATGGTTTAATGTTCTGACGCATGAGAGTACCGGCTTTACACCATATGAGCTGCAATTTGGCCGGAGTCCGCAAAGTGTAATTGCTGACATCCTTCAACTTCCGCCTCCTACGTCGCCACCTCTGACGACGCCTCAGAAGACAGTTCTTGCACACAAACGTCTGTCCTCTAAGGCAGCGAAACGGAAACTCTCCCACGATGCACGAACGAAGTGTACTGCATTTCTACCCGGAGACAAGGTACTATTAAAGAGTAATCACGTGTCGAGTGCCATAAACAAACAGATCGAGAAAGTTTTCTTGATTTTTGAGGGCTCCTACACTGTCAATAGACGCGTGAGCCAGAATACCTATCAACTTTCTGATGATAACGATCGCGATAAGGGCATCTTTAATGTAGTCAATTTGAAACGTTATTTCACACCTATTGAAGCTTGACGAGCATAATTGTCCGATCTCGCTGTGACAATATGGACTTCTCAGAATGAATATTGTTTTATGCTACTAGGTATCAATGATAGTTGATTATGTACTAATTCCTATTTTGCTTGTCTTTTATATGATTATCCATGGCTTATGTTATCGATTCATAATATTAAATGTATTGTTTCACGGCGATTAACTATTATAATGTGTGTAGTTTATATTCAGATTTTGCAGTAATATTATGTTTTCTGAAGTGGTAATTAACGTATCTTTGGACTTCTTATCTTATTCTTATTAAATTAATAAATATCTAAATTCTCATGTTAAGTATAAAATAATCACATTCATGTCAATTATTGTTAAGCACATTAGGGTACCTACGTTTTATGTAATTCACTTGTATTATTTTATGTTTAAAGCTATAACTTCATATCATTATTCAACGTACTGGATGTTTTTCTTTTTTTCAAGGAACCATGTGTGTATTCTTGTTTTATTGTATTGTAGAAAATAGACATGTTTCCTTTCCTTTATTTCAATAAGGCGATGTGGTTAAATTACTGTAGAACAATAACATTCAGTAATTACGATTGTATTTTGTTGATGTTTCCTGTGTGAACTTGATTGACGTAAATGTCACTTTAGTTTTAGAAAACTTTATTCTCGCCTGTGTTTTATCATCACACCCGGAATAAAATCTGGGGGGAGTATTGTGACATTCCCACCCCCTCCTCCGCAAGGGTGTGGTGGTAGAGGGGTATGCTGGAGGGGTGGACGGCGTGGAACAGAAGAACGAGGCAGAGAATGGCCAGTAAGGTTTGAGCGGGAGTTCCGACTGGTCGCGCCCTTCACCCCCAAGCAGGGACTACCTGTTTGTACCGTTTATATTGTGTCTAACAATTAATAAAGCTAATAATTAAAATACCTTACGTGTGACTATTTCTTCATATATTACGGATATAGCGAGAGACAGCACAGCGTGCAGTTAAGATTTTGAGCAAAATCCGTTACGATTTTAAACTCCCAATATATAATTAGATTTTGAAAATAGGCAAAGAATGTCACATTTAATTTAACAACAATGTTTTTGTTAATGAACAAATCATTTATAAAAATCATGTTTGAATGCAGTGACCAAGTTGTATCGAATATTGCACGCTCAAGGTTACCCAAAATTCCGCTCGGAAATTGAGTAAACCTTGCAATCGTATTTCTTACTGGCTATGTTTACCATAATATTGTGCATAATTTCAAAACAGGTTCTATAATTTTCTAGGAATAATAAAATAATCCAGAAAAAAATATCCAGACCGTTGTTTGAACCCGGTTCTCGAACATTCCGGGTATGAAGGCGCCTCAGCTAACTACACTAGGGGATGTTAAACGAGTGTGCGAGTCATGTGTTGAGTACCCAGGAACACTTGCATTAAATTGATTGATATAAAAGGTATAAATTATAGAGTTTTGGTAAGGTTGGTTTAAGAGCGCGTCATCTGTAGGTCATAATGCGCCACTGTAGCCTATGATAGGCTAGGGAGTAAAGATCAATGCTTCTAGATCCAGTCTAAGGTTAGGAGGATGAAAGGGAATGTTACCGGGAACTCAACACATAACTCGCTCACTCGTCTAACAACGACTTTGGCGGTATCAGTGGAATTAAAGATAAATTGCTTAGGGGGGGGGGGGGAGTAGGCCTATGTTAGGTTTGAAAAGAGGCTTTGCTTCTCGATACCTGCATGTTGAACGCACAGAATACACGAACCCAAATAACAGAGACAAGTTGTCAGTGGCCATGCATAACTCCTTCCAAGAGTTTAATAAGATAATACATGTGTGTTTGGAGTCTACCTTCTTAGTGAGATAACTTATTTAAGGCAACTTTTATATTATGGTGATACGAAGTAGCCTTGTCGCTGCCGCCGTCAACGATTTTAGAGAAATTACCAACTAGCGGTTAGAATTAAATAAATAAATAAATAAATAAATTTGTTTTTTAGAATCTACCCATTCAGTGATATAACTGATTTTCAATGGGGGACAGTAAACCAAAGCGACCAAGCCAACCCTGTTGGCCCCGACGCAATCGAAGAGAGAGCGATAACCAACCAAAGGTCGATATTTTTTTAATAGGAAATTTAGCAATCAGTGGTATGGACAGTGCCAACACCCGCGGATCAATGCCAGAATCAACAAGGTCGATTTAGAACAACTTTGAATTTATTATGTGCCTCGTTGCTAGGACGGCTCCAGAGTCACCGTTTACAAATTCCTAAGTCAAGAACTGATGGACTTAAGTCCAAATCAGAAGATAAACTTCTGCCTATAGCGGAAATCGAATCCTATACCTTCTGCATTGGAAGCAGAGACGCTAACCACAAGACCAACGAGCCACACATTCCTGACTTCCTTGTGAAATTGTGTGCAAAAAGCATTATTGTCCAAACTCATACACATAATTGGATGAGCGTAGCGAGCGAAGCGAGTGAAGCGAAGACTTCAATTTCACTGACCCCCCAAAAAATTTAGCTCGGGTGTTTTTTTGTTTGTTTTTTGTTTGTTTTTTTTTGTTTGTATTTTTGTCTGTTTGTTCGCTCTCTACCGGGCAAACGGCATATGCGATCTTGATGAAAATTTAAAAGGACCTTCGAAATCTCTGAACTTAGACTTGCTACGTTTTTGGGTACAATCGAAGAAATATTTCTTATGAATATCGTACTTTTACGATTTTTTTCGATTTTTAGTGCGATATTTTCGTGAAATTTGGGCCGATTCTGACCAAACGGGTAGGGCTACAACGTTCATATTTCACATGGACATTAAAGTAATGGTGATGTATTGCTTTTTAAAAGAAAAAGTTGAAAAAGTTAGCCAGAATCTATAGAAATAAAGCTTTTAATATATATTTTTTATTTTTTGTGCGATATTTTCGTGCCATTTGGGCCAATTCTGACCAAACGGGTGGGACTACAACGTTCATATTATACATGGGCATTAAGGTTATGGTGATGTAGTACCTTTTGAAAGAAAAAATTGAAAAAGTTAGCCAGAATCCATAGAAATAAAGCTTTTAATATAAGTTTTTTACGGTAAATAATACCAATTGACAAGAAACAATAGAAACTTGACAACAATCACTTCAATGCGTAGGCAACAAAACAAAGCACTTGCAAAAGTAAAGATATGCCACGCAAACTAAAAACTATAAAAAGCTCATCCTTCAACGCGGCGGGACTTTAGCGTTTTCCTAGTATTATAAATTGTCTTGTGAGCAAGGTACTTCCCTAGTGTCCTTAATAACTCAAAAGTTTATATTTTTTAAATGAGACGTTAAATGTGACGTAAGAGATGTATGTTATTTTTATAGATCGGTCAGTTTACTGTCTAGTGTCTACTGTCTGATTGATCACAGATTATTGAAAAGGGTATGTGTAAGTTTACTGTTAACTGTCATATTTTTCACAGATTATTGAAAAGGTTATATGAATGTATTACCAGAAATTCAAAGCAATAACTATTTATATTTCTTAAGCATTTGATGACGTCGACTATGATTTGTTGCTTGATAAGATGACAAGCTATGGTATCAGAGGGCATATTCTTAAATAGTTTATATCATTTCTGATAGAATACCCAAAAGGTGTGTATTCAGCATTATCGTCCTGGAAATTATTGGCAAAATCCTTGTCTTTCTACTCCAAAGTATGTAAGTACAGGTGTCTCTCAGGGTTCTATTCTTGGTCCTGTCAATTTTATATAAACGAAATGCCTAAGGAACTAAAAGATGACTCCTCTCCCGTTGTTGTTGGTTAAGCTTATTGAAAGCTAGCCTTAAGTCGATCATGGCTCTCGCTGACGCCACGAATTGATTTCACGGTAGTAAATTGCTTGTCAATGAGTCTAAAACAGAAGTTTGTTATATCAACGGCCAGAGTTACTACAATGGTTTTGTGACGTTTATTTTTCCTGGTAAATATGCTTGGATATCGGACATCGTGTTCGAAGTTCCTTGGCGTTTTTTCGATCGTAATATTAAGTGGACCATTAGTGTAAATAACAATTGTGGCACGTTTTTAACTATGTTACGCCTTACGCCAAATTAGGAGTATTTGTAACAGAGAAACATTGTTGACGCTGTATCATGCCAATTGTTTTTCTTAGCTATGATATGGGATTTTGCTGTGGGTACATTCCACTGACTGGTAAAGGGTTTATAAAAAGCTGAAATACCTTTGTAAAACAATGTTTTATTATAAATTGCATAGATTTATGTTAACAGATCTTTAAAAATATCATTTTCACCAGTAAATGTATATATATTCTCAAACAATTGAAATCTATTAAAAGCAATTTATAGTTCAATGTTAGTGATTATACAAATCACAAATATAGAACTAGACCTTCCTTCCAGCCCCTCAACACAACAGTACTTTGTTTCAAAAGAAACCTAGATGTGCTGGCCTAAAACTGTATAACAAACTGTCATGTTATATTTACATTGTTTTGAGCATATAACTGATTTTCAGAACTTGACTTTAATTAAAGCAGACCAAAGCCAACATCGTCGGCGCCGACGCCATCAAACCATCCAACAAAGGCAAACTAGAGACTGATATTTTAAATGGGAAACACCGACCCCGACCAACAAGCTGGACACGATATCTCACGCAGCTAGAATCAACAACCTTAGAATTTACTAATGTGCCTCGTTACAAGGACGGCAATAATGATAGAAGCATTCACTGTTCATATCAAAAGTTAAATATATTCTGCCTTAAGTCAGAATCGGACTGTGGACCTTCTCTATTGAAAGCAGAGACTCTTACCACAGGGCCAACGAGCCACATTATAATATTATATTCTTTGAAACCACCTTAAATAACAGTGACAATCATTCATTCCTTTTAATATATGTGGTATATCTATAGTGGAATTTCAATGTAGTTACTTTAAAGCGGTCTACTCTGAGTTGGTAACTACACCGCCTGGCTTTGAACAACACGCGGTACGTCACAGTGTTACCACTCTTGTGTCAGAGGCCACAAACAACACTGATTACTGGCCTAGAAATAATATTCAACATCATCGCATTAACTCTTAATATTGATAATTGTCTAGACTTGGTTGGAAAAACAACATAACAACAACACGCGGTGACGTCACAGTGTTATCAGTTTATCACTCTTCGGATAGAGTTCACTGACGACACTGATAACTCAAATCGATACCATTAAAATCAAGTTTTACAATTGAATTTTTATTATTTACTACCAAATCTGTTGCGTTGTTTCCTTAAATATTTGTAAAATGGATGTTATTTGTTAAAGCTACTGAAAACTGTTCCTAGTTTAGATGCTATATGTATATTGTAATGTTCAAACAGAGTTCTGAATTAATTTCTGTACATATCGAATGATGTGGGAATTTATAAAGGAATGAAATTAAATACTATTGATATAAATAATGAAAGTGTGGGAATAACGGTAACATGTTAACTTTCAGATATTCAAATAATATATTGTTTTTATTTAAATTTTACCATAAAGAATACACAAGTAAACAGTAAACCACGAGACTGTCGCTACCTCAGCCTTGCTGACTCTGAGGGCTCTGCGAGTGTTGGAGACTCTTAGTGCGTCGCTCCCTCTCAAACTGGAGCTCTTCCCCGGCGTTCTGAGCCCAGGATTCCTCAGCCCTAGCGTGGGCCCGGGCAGCCTCCACGTCCAGCAGTGAAGCTGTGGCTCTAGACTCCTCTGCCTTAGCTCTAGACTCCTCTGCTCTGGCGCTAGACTTAGCGGACTCTAGTTTCATCTTGGCCGTCTGTTCCTCTAGCTCTGCGCTGGACTTAGCGGACTCTAGCACTACCTTGGCAGCCTCAGTTGCAATCTTCTCCACCTCTAGTTTCGTCCTAGTCGCTTCCACTTCTAGCTGTGCTCGGGCCTCCTCTGCCCTGGCTCTAGACTCCTCTGTCTTAGCGCTGGACTTTGCAGCCTCAAGCTTCGTCTTTGCCATCTCTTCCTCTAGTTCCGCGGTCCTGGCCGCAGCCTCGGCCTCTCTGATACGATTCTCGTGCACCTCGTCCTTGGGACAAGAGGTGTTACCATGTTGTGAAGGTCTCACCCTGTACTCCCGGCAGAGAAGGTCCAGGTAGTTTGGGAGACAGTTCGGGCTTGGGGCGGTGGTGGCAGTGGTACTGGCAGTGGCCATAGGAACGGCGCTGGCATTGGTAGTTGATGTGGTCGTGGTGGTTGGCACTGAAAAAATAAGTTCTAAGAAGTTAGTTTGTTATTTCAAATTCGTTCAACATTAATCATTGAATTGTATGACGCATTTCCTAGTACTTTCATATCGTTCATTTTGATACAACCTTTGTTCCTCCGACATAAGTAAGATCTTCATAATGTACATGTTATCAATATCTTTTCAAAGACTTTCCTACGAATGTGTTTCAGTATGTAACCTTAATTAGAAACACAACATATACGCCACACGTGCAATACACCAGATGACGTTTACACAATGCAGTCATGCAAAACTTGAAATGAGCAGATTCAACATACTAACTGGTATTGGGATTTGTGGTTCTCGGCTAGAGCATGAATTCTTCAAGACAATCTCCGATTTAAATATTCCTCTTGTAAAGTTCAATGAAATGAAAATCTCCTTTGAGATATTTCTGTCGTCTCATATAAATTTCAATGTTTGTTTGTTTAATTAAAGAACAAATAAGTAGCACGCATTTAAACTATATGTTTTGCAGGAACAACCATTGTTAATTAATAATAAATATCCCTACTAAAATAACGTACTGAAATAACTCACCAGTAAATGCAATTGACTTCCGTTCCTCCAGTGGTTGGGCCAAGGTGAGGTGGGAGACCACGCACTTTAGGTCCTTGCCGTTGTTTTGGGGCTGCAGTTGAAGTGTGAGACTCTGCTTGATAGCTCCCGTAATCCAGGGCCACCTCCACTCGTCATGAGCTGTGGCTTGAGTGTCTTCGATAACGTCCTCGCGGATGACAGCGTCGCCCAGGACCCAGGACATGTTGGCGACAGGGCGACTCTCCTGCACCTCACAGGTGGCCGTGACGTTGTCTCCCGTGTAGACCAGTTGTAGAGTTGGTGCGGTGGGGCGACCTGAAGCATCACATGGCATGACCGAACACGAGGTTTACAAGATTTTATCAGAACTTAAAAATAAGAGAATATCTGGATACGATGAAATCCCACCCTTCTTGATAAAAGAATGTGCAAGACAACTAATAAGACCATTAGTGCACTCAATAAATTTCTCCTTCATTGAAGGTGAATTTCCTGAAAAGCACAAACTTTCAAAAATCATACCTATTCAAAAAAATCTGATACAGTAGAAATAGGAAACTTCAGACCAATTGCACTACTACCAGCATTTTCAAAAAAATTTGAGAAAGCTTTTAACAAAAGAATAACTAGGTTTTTAGAATCGCAATATCTGATCTCAAAACAGCAACACGGTTTTCGGGAAAATAAATCTACTATAACTGCGGCAGCAAATTTCATAAATTGTGTAATAGAAAATATTGACAATAAAAACAATACCATGGTTGATTTATAGACCTTTCAAAGGCTTTCGATGTGTGAAACATAAAATATTGATTAAAAATTAAAATGCTACGGCATAAGGGGCGTGGCATTGAAATGGGTACAGTCATACAGCAACTGTCTTGGTCAAGTGCAAACAAACAGATCAAGGGCACAAGTTATGAAACAAGGTGTACCGCAAGGTTCCATAAATGGCCCTCTGTTCTTTAACATTAGTATAAATGACATACCAGAAAAGGTACTTAAGGGTGAGATTACTCTGTTTGCAGATGACTCGACCCTGAGCATGTCTCATAAGACAATCGACGAGCTTGAGGTAGACACATATGATGAAACAAATAATGTAGTACAGCAATTCGAATCCAACTGCCTTAAAGTAAACTCAAGTACAAGTAAACACAGTACAGTACAGTAAACTCAACAAATATTATGGTTTTTAATCCTGGCAACAAACAAAGTAGGGAAGTAAACATACTTATAGGGGAACACAGGCTAGAACAGGTAAGGGTACACAAATTTTGGGATTATATATTGACAAAACCTTACCTGGAATGACCACATTGACCACATTGCTAAAAAGATAAGTTCGGGCATATTTGTGATACAACGGCTAAAGTATTACTGTAACATGAACTTACTTAAACCAGCATATTATGCTTTAGTTGAGTCGTATATCAATTATGGCATAGTGATTTGGGGGAACAGCACCAAAATAAATACTCTAAAGATATTCAGGCTTCAAAAGAGGGCAATACTAAACCTAAAACCAACTCAATCGTGTAAACAATATTTTAAATCGCTAGAGATCCTTACCGTCCCTTCCAAATACATATATTACTTACACTTTAGTCTTTGTGCGTGAACATCACTTTGATACCTTTGTAAAGAACTCCGATACCCACCAGTAAAACACTCGGAACAGGGACAACCTTCACTTACCATCAACTAAATAAAAAGTCATTGACAAAGCCCCAATCCTTTCAGGAATAAAAATATTCAATTATTTACCTGAGGAAATAAAAAGTGAAACAAATATGATCATGTTTTAAACTAAACTGAGATGCTACCTTCTAGAAAAATGTCTGTATAATATAAGTGATTGTAAGGAAGCATAACTACTACTGTTCTGTAGGCTGTGTATATAGGCTTCTCACTCGACGAGTGATGTATATATGATGTATATATGTAAATGTATCAAGATGTAATTATTAGTAAATAATCTATGTAGTATTAGTAAAGTAGTTTGTTATTGAAAATTATGCCATATATATATATATACCAACAATTCTGACAAAGCTTATGTTACGACACACGTACTAGTTACGGCATCACATGTAATCCACAGCTGCTAATAAAATACAATACAATACAATACTTAGAGAAAACACTTAAGGAACGTTTTTCTTAATTGTGAAGAGAGGAAAAGCAGTAGGCCTACATGAGCCATGCTGGCTACTCCGGGATATTAAACTTGTGAAATTAAACACTTATGCAAAACAAATGGTTTAGATGTGGCTGCCTTCCCCGTGTAATCATCGTTATGTGCGTCCTTGTCGCTGTGTTGAGAAGTTTCTCGTCTCGCTCGCACGACGAAGCAACGCAGTAAGGGGAAGCAAATCGAAGTGGGGACAGAAACCATCTGTGTCAGATCGTCGCATCGCAAATAGATTGTTTTTGTCTTTGAACGAAAATTTATAGGATTTTCAACATTAAGATGGTGTTGGGAACGATTCGGTTATGCTATCCAGATGCTGGTGGGAATTAAACACGTTAACTACGATTCAACTAGATTAAGTTAAAGCGAACACACAAGGGAAGACTTGGTTTTATTATAAAGCTAGCCTCAAGCTCAGTGCAGTGTCAAATATTTCACCGCTAAGGTGGGTGGTTTGGGGTAGGGG
The DNA here is from genome assembly GCA_024449915.1 of Sweltsa coloradensis. Classification (NCBI taxonomy): domain Eukaryota; kingdom Metazoa; phylum Arthropoda; class Insecta; order Plecoptera; family Chloroperlidae; genus Sweltsa; species Sweltsa coloradensis. The sequence continues at coordinate 110,404 of JAMZAV010002258.1, read as the reverse complement.
CGGGGGGGGGGGGGGTTCAATCATGAGAAGTGTAGAAACTGTCAACTCATGCTACTTCAGTGCAAATATGTCATTGGTTAATTGCTTTGCATTGCTATAATAACGCATATATGTCGAATCTGAAATAATTATTGTCCGAGGAGGGCGTGGAAGGTGTGAAACTAGCTACTTGAGCGTTTGTTCCAAGGTACAATGTCGCGATATGCAGAAGATGCAGCAAGAGCAAATTTATTTCGATAGGAAGACCGTTTTAATTTTTTTTTGAAGGTATATTTTCTTAACAGCAAAGGTTGATTGTGATTGATGACATGTTCTGAATGCTAAACCTACATCTTAAAATTGACGACTATAAGCCTTAATTAGCAAACACTTGATATTTTGTAGCAGCACAAATCGGTTTACACCGTCGTGTTTGGACGAACGATTCAGTCCTAACTTGCCCGTTCAAGACTCGGTCGTTGCAATAGACGTTTGTCAAATATTAACTTGGCTCGGCCTGATCAATCTTATACCGGTTTAATTAATGTTTTAGTATTAGACCAAAAATAAACTTATAAACACGTTTTTACAATTACTACATTTCTGATAGGTTTCTGCTCCATGTGATGGTGCTTCAAAACACAGAATTAAAATTAATTTTACAATTAATTTTCCATGCAAATATTAGACAAGACATTAAATAAAAACAATGATAATGCTGGACCCAATAAATCTGGTCATAAACCTTGACTCACGTGCCACGACGAGCGCAGAGAATCTCCAGTCATCCTTGTCTGTGGTAGACCGAATAAAACCCCTGACAACTCCGTTGTCTGCCTCGCTGATGTTGGTAAGAGCTAGGCCACACTCCCCGCTCTGCAGTCCGGCCCCGAGGTAGAGATGTCGGCCGGTGCTGTCAGCAGACCCGGCTCCCTGGTCGAAGATGAGCGTACGAGACACGCTCGGCAAGTAGAAATAGCAGAATCTCAGCGGCTCCCCCACCTTCAACATATATCTCGCCTCCCCGCCCGGGAGGACGACCAGCTCTGTCGGTGTCCAGGTGTGAGGGATAGGAGTATAGCCTGTAACGAGGGAAAAACATTCCGTGTTGTTGTTATTTAGACTAGACGACCAGGTCAAGAATATCTTTTGTTCAACTCCAGCCAACCATGTCGGACCAGGTAACCTTCTCCTTGATATCAGAGTGAGAGTTTCAACACTTGTTGCTTGGCTCACTTTCTGGCTCATCAACAACAACAACAAGTACAGAGCAGAGTGGTAGGCTGGATGGGGGTGGGGGGGTGGGGGGGGCACCTGCGCCATGTTGTGTGTGGGGTATCTCGCCAAGTCCAGAGTTGGTGCGGGTGAGGCAATACAATGAAAACATCTACTACACTAAGAGACAATTATTGAAAAGTCTGGTTGAAACGTGGAGAAATCTACGTTTAAAACTGGTTTAAACTGGTTCAAAGTGGTAGCATTTTCACAAACTTCTCGCCGTTCGTGTCACACACACACTTTGTAGTACTTTTTGATAGGCGATCGATCAGCTGAAATTACTAGTGTCAACAATTTTACGCTAGGACAAAACCCCAAGATTTGGCAGAATAAATACAGGTTTTTAGCATAATTTGAGACTTAACATAAGTTAAAAATGTATTTTCTTCAAAATCATCTTCTTATCAGGACACTGTTGATGTGTAGAAAATATTGTTCAATTCGATTATTATGAGTGTAGCCCGTAAAAAAACGGTTATCATGTCAAATCTAGGATTCTTGTCCAAGACCCAAATGGTTAACTCAAGGTGTTTAGATGTTCGATTCTGAGTCTACAAACTCCCTTGGCCGGGGTATGTGACACAAACTTATAAAAGTAACATTAAACCTATGCCGGATTAAACCAGATTTTATCTGCAGTTTCGAAAAAGTTACTTTTCACGTTTAAAATTGTCCGTTCGAGACCCTGTCTGTGATACAAGATTTCCGATTTTTTTTCTCAACTCCTGCACTAACTGTGGACTTGGGAGATGTTGCACATGGTGCCCTGGCTCTGCCACACAAGACCCTCGACCTACAACATAAATTAAACCAGTTTGAGAAACCTCAATTAAAACATGTTCCACTTGACTGCCTGATACTCTGTCTCTACTGTGACGTGAAGGGGGTTGCTTGTATTATTCTGTCCTAGGTTGTGAGGGTGGGTGGACATGTCTCACATCCCGTGTTGTTACAGATACTGTACTGAGTGAAAACTGTTCAACTCACCGCGAGCATACAACTCGGCCCAGGCGAACTTCCAGCCTCCGTCCTCGGTTCGGACGCGGCAGACAACCATCCATAGCTTGTCGCCCGCCACCTGCAGCGAGACCCCACAGTCCCCGGCCCCCAGACCCCGGCCGCTGTAGCTGTAGCCGGTAAGCTTGCTGTCCAGGTGTGCAGGGTTGGCCTGGGTCTGAGACCCCTGGCTCAGCTCCATCAACGGACCTGCTGCTTTAGTATGCCAGCCGTCCCACCACCTGACCTGACACCCGGCGAGAGCCACGTCAGCTGAGCAGGTGAATGAGACAGTCTGGGCGGCCGTTGTAACACGCACGTGGTCTGGGCTGATGGTGAGGTTTAAGGACGCGACACCTGGAGACAAGACATCAGAGGTTGTGAGACAGATGTTTGTCCACACTTACTTCATTAATTGAACCAGGGTACCTCACCGGTAAGGCGGACATATTATATAATAAACTGCCCAACCGATCCTGCATCTAACCAACTTGTGACTAAACCTGATGACTGAGTTATATAAACTCATTTCTAGAGCTATATATTCAACTCAAACACCGTTTGAGCCTGGGTGTCGTGTTTCCAAAACGGACGTCTAAACATATGACCGCTTTGGGACTCTGTGCTGAAAAACCTGCCATTCTGATACAATATATTTATTTATAAAATAATTTGTTAATACATTGACATAAAATTGGTATTGACAATGATGGCTCTGATTCGGGAGGTCCCGAGTACAAATCCCGTCAAGATCGGCAATCCTGACTTAGGGACATTTTAAGGATTTCCTCATTCGTTAACTCCACCTAAATAAACAGCCCTCGGATATCGCTTCACAATTATCAAGTCAAAAATATCATGTTAGATACCTGAAGAAGGGCATGAATTGCATATTGGGCAGGCTTTCAACGTAAAATTAATTTTAGGACATTTGTGCATTTCTAGAAACAATAAAACTTAACACAACACTTCTTTTGACGACATGATAGACAGCATAATAAAGTTTCACTAATTTGTAGAAATGTAAAATTGATAAAAAGTATTTTCATTTTTGTTTGTTATTTGGATATCTCTCTCAAGTTGAATTGTTAATATTAAATACAAATCACAAATTAAAATCTGAAACAGAAAGAGTTACTCACGGACGAAATGCAGTCCTGCCATCATAATGAGTACGAACACCAACATGTTTATGTTGACAGAGTGATTATATGAGATAAGACGACGAAGGTATGGGCTGAGAATGATGGGATAGATAACAGTCGTCACTTTATACAACCAGCCGTGAGCAACACCACGTAAGTGTACTTGGAAGGAAGACAATCACACCCAATATGTCTGTCGTCCAATAGGAAACACCCAACACACGGTCCAGCCACGACGTGTTGTAATTAGGCCAATCCACGCTCGCCGAGTCGACTCAGTTGCAAAGTTCGTCACAAGATGAAAGCCCTGGGTGGCGTGAGGAGATCAGGTCAGAGGTCAAAGTGTCAGTGATAAGAATGATTGTGAGCCACGAGTGTTGCGGCAAACACGACTATGAACTTTTCCAGTGGTAACAACAATAATAACGTGCAATTTTTCCGTCATACTATCATGCTATAATGGGCCTAAATTGACAGTTTGGGTTTAAACTTATTTTCTCAACAGTTATTTTTTTGGAGTCGAATTCCACTTGTTGGTCAGTGGGCCAGAAGTGGATAAGGGATACAGGGGTGCCCAAAGGATCAACTTTAAGGTCGTGTTTTCAAAAGATTTAATTTTTTTTCAATGCCAAATGGTTGAACGTAATCAATGTTTTACTTTTTATTCGTGATACAAATGAAGAAATGAATTTGATCCAAATTTGTATTTTCTTGTATAAACAAGACACTGTTAACTCTTCCAAAGCAGAAGTCAAAATGACTCCAAATTGCCCGTTCAGGTTCAAACTGATATATTATGATCAGGTGGTAATTTTGGAGTAGTTTAATTCACTTGGAAAAACATTCATTTAGGACTGCCGGTCTCGTCGGGTTTTGAATCCAGGACCTCCCGAATCAGAATCGTGCGTTTGGCGCTCGAGCCAACACTGTCGGCAAAAGCATATTGATAAGCTTCGTAGGCGTCCTAACAAACACTCTGGTGGAGGCAATTTTAATGATTTTCATTTAGCAATTGGCTTGTTCACGCAAAGCTTCACGCAGATCGCGCCACTGCACTAACCCCCAAAACCAGGGTCCACTAGATACTTTTTCCGAGCTGCTTGTTAGGTATCTAGTGGACTCTGCCCTAAGACCGTGGCGGTGTTTGAAATAAACTATGTATAGCAGGCTCTGCATTGTCAAATCTGTATGCTTCCTCGATTGTTTGTTTACGTATTGTTTTACCATTCCTTCTTTAATCAATGGTTTTACGTAAGTAGTCGTACGGCCTATTTCAAGTAATTTTATTTAATAGCATATTTTGTTTGTTTAAACTTTTAAACAATGATAACGTGAACGATAGGAAAATTAAAATAAGAGCTGAAATCACATGGCGCCGATGAAGTCTAAACCTGGGGCCTAGCACTGTTATTGAGATTAGACCTAGGCCTACTTGGAATAAGGCTACAAAGGACTAGGCTCTAGGCTTTTCTTCAGCATTAGATGTAGACCTAGGCATATCAATATCATGGTATTATAAATTATCAAGTATAGGCCTAGGCCCTACTTGCATACGCCTCAGCAAAGCCTAGGGCTTAGTCCTAGCCAGTGTTGATTTGTTGACATGAGAGAGGTTACGTAGGCAGGAGGCCGAATAAAGACACAATTGTCAGTATATTATGTGTGATTGTAGTAATAAACACGACTGAATGCCCTCCTCTCTCCTTACACGAATACACACAGCAATTGGGCATTTTGCTTTCAACATAAAACTATGCAAACTGACAGTAAAAACAGTAGGCTGCTGACAACTATGAGCAGCCATGACACCCGCAAGTTGGGCTATCACCGCCGTCTACACTCTTCATCCGCATCCGCCTTTACAGGCATCCAGACGGCGGTGGGGGGTTAGTACAATAGCACAGCGTGGTGAGTAAAAGTCGCAGTGAACAAGCCAATTGACAGCTGGTTCGTCACAATAACACAGTACGGTATTATAGCAGGGCACGGATTAAATCCCTGGTGGAGGCACTTTTTAAATTTCTGTCTATATATATACCATTAAAACAGCGTCATAGTCGCTTACTATAAAACCAGGGTTATACAATATATTAATGTTAAATCCAGATTTACGGAAAATATCACGCACAATATTTATGAAACTCAATATATTTACTCCCAACGTTTCGGAAAACAAGGTTTCCATTTTCAAGGGATGGGTAAAAAAAATTCAATAAAACGTCAACAGTCGTATAAAATCGCCAGTAGTGGCCAAATAGCTTATGATAATGATAATGGTAATGCTTTATTCTCTTTGACATATACAATATACATGGTATACTATGGTGTACTTGGTAAAGCATCGCTACGTAAAAGCGGAGGATCCGGGTTCGATCTCCGGTCGGGACACATATTTTAGAACATATTTATTACTTCATACCCGTCCTTACAGCAGGCTTACGCTGAAAGATTGTAATTTCACACATATACACTAGGGAAACGCCAAAGTCGTTGTTAAACGAGTGAGTCAGCACCATGTGTATAGTACCCGGTATCATTCCCCATACTGGGCTAGATCCAGCCTTAGGTATAGGGGAGGAAATGGGATGTTCCCGGGTACTCAACGCATGGCTCACTCACTCATTTAACAACGACTCTGGCGTTTCCCTAGTTATTTAAATTGAACATTCAAAATGCGAATCGTGTTCAAAACGTACTAGAGTGAAACATTAACAAATTTCCAAGATAAAACAAAATCACCTGATTTTTATTTCCCATTTAACACCGCTCAAAAATAATATGTGGGCGTAAAAATATAAAAAAGTTCGAACTAACGGGTATCGAACCCCAACCCTCCGTGCGGTAGGCTAAATGCTTACCAGTAGGCCATGCCATGCCACGCAAATTTCATCCCGCTAGCTGCTACTAAACAAATGCTATCGATATTTTTAAAAATCACATTTTTATTTATTGTAGGCTTAAATCGCAATGAATCTAGCTGATTTTGTTAACAGTTCTCAATAAACTCGTACCGGATGTCTGTTTAAAATTTCAGCGCAATCTGTTCAGCGGTTCGGCTGATTTTCGACGTACAGACAGACAGACAGACAGACAGACAGACAGACAGACAGACAGACAGACAGACAGACAGACAGACAGACAGACAGACAGAGAGAGAGACAGAGAGACAGACAGAATCACAGAATGAGAGCCGTTCGAGTTGAATGGAGACACTCGGTCGCTCCGCTCCCTCGTTTAATTATACTAGGGAAACGCCAAAGTCGTTGTCAAACGAGTGAGTGAGCCAAGTGTTGAGTACCCGGGAACATCCCCTTTCCTCCCCTATACCTAAGGCTGGATCGAGCCCAGCATGGGGATTGATACCGAGTACTCAACACACGGCTCACTCACTCGTTTAACAACGAATTTGGCGTTTCCCTAGTTATTTAAATTGAATATTTAAAATGCGAATCGTGTTCAAAACGTATTAGCGTAAAACATTATCAAATTTCCAAGATGAAACAAAATCACCTAATTTTTATTTCCCATTTAACACCCCTCAAAAATAATATGTGGATGTAAAAATATAAAAAAAGTTCGAACTAACGGGAATCGAACCCCAACCCTCTGTGCGGTAGGCTTAATGCTTACCACTGTGCCATGTAAGCCACGCAAATTACGTTCCGCTAGCTGCTACTAAACAAATGCTATCGATAATTTAAAAAATCACATTTTTATTTATTGTAGGCTTAAATTCGCAATGGATCAAGCTGATTTTGTTAACAGTTCTCAGTATACTCGTACCGGATGTCTGTTTAAAATTTCAGCTTAATCTGTTCAGCGGTTCGGCTGATTTTCGACGTACAGACAGACAGATAGAATCACAGAATGAGGGCCGTTTGAGTTGAATGGAGACAGACACTCGGTCGCTCCGCTCCCTCGTTTAATTATATGATTAAGTCACAATAAAGATTTGACGGCAGATCCACGTACTATGTTAAAATTGCAGTCTTAGTTGGACTAATCGGTTGAACCGACGGGTAATTCGTGTGACATTATAACTAGGGAAACGCCAAAGTCGTTGTTAAACGAGTGAGTGAGTGAGCCAAGTGTTGAGTACCCGGGAACATCCCCTTTCCTCCCCTATACCAAAGGATCTAGCCCAGTATGAGGAATGATACCGGGTACTCAACACATGGCTCACTCACACGTTTAACAACGACTTAGGCGTTTCCCTAGTTATATAAATTGAACATTTGAAATGCGAATCGTATTCAAAACGTTTTAGCGTGAAACATTAACAAATTTCCAAAGTAAAACAAAATCACCTAAGTTTTATTTCCACTTTAACACCCCTCCAAAATATAATGTGGGTGTCAAAATATAAAAAAGTTCGAGCCAACGGGTATCCAACCCCAACCCTCCGTGCGGTAGACTTAATGCTTACCAATAGGCCATGCAAGCCACGTAGGTATTATCCCGCTAGATGCTACTAAACAAATGCTATCGATGTTTTAAAAATCACATTTTTATTTATTGTAGGATTAAATCGCAATGGATCTAGCTGATTTTGTTAGCAGTTCTCAGTAAACTCGTACCGGATGTCTGTTTAAAATTTCATCCCAATCTGTTCAGCGGTTCGGCTGTTTTTTGACGTACAGACAGACAGACAGACAGACAGACAGACAGACAGACAGACAGACAGACAGACAGACAGACAGAATCACAGAATGAGATCCGTTCGAGTTGAATGGAGACACTCGGTCGCTCCGCTCCCTCGTTTAACTAGGGAAATGCCAAAGTCGTTGTTAAACGAGTGAGAGAGCCAATTGTTGAGTACCCGGGAACATCCTCTTTCCACCCCTAAACATAAGGCTAGATCAAGCTTAGTATGGGGAATAATACCGGGTACTCAACACATGGCTCACTCACTCGTCTAGCAACGACTTTGGCGATCCCCTAGTTATTTAAATTGAACATTTAAAATGCGAATCCTGTTCAAAACGTATTAGCGTGAAAAATTAACAAATTTCCAAGATAAAACAAAATCACCTAAGTTTTATATCCCATTACACACCTCAAAAATAATATGTAAGTTTAAAAATATAAAAAAGTTCATCCTAACGGGTATCGAACCCCAACCCTCCGTGCGGTAGACTTAATGCTTACCAAGAGGCCATGCAAGCCACGTAGTTATTGTCCCGCTAGCTGCTACTAAACAAATGCTATCGATATTTTTAAAATCACATTTTTATTTATTGTAGGATTAAATCGCAATGGATCTAGCTGATTTTGTTAGCAGTTCTCAGTAAACTTGTACCGGATGTCTGTTTAAAATTTCAGCCCAATCTGTTCAGAGGTTCGGCTGATTTTCGACGTACAGACATACAGACAGAATCACAGAATAAGAGCCGTTCGAGTTGAATGGAGACACTCGGTCGCTCCGCTCCCTCGTTTAACTAGGGAAACGCCAAAGTCGTTGTTAAACGAGTGAGTGACTCAAGTGTTGAGTACCCGGGAACATCCCATTTCCTCCCCTATACCTAAGGATGGATCTAGCTCAGTATGGAAAATTATACCGGGTACTCAACACATGGCTTACTCACTCATTTAACAACTACTTTGCGTTTCCCTAGTTTAAATTGAACATTCAAAATGCGAATCGTGTTCAAACGTATTAGCGTGAAACATTAACTAATTTCCAATATAAAACAAAATCACCTAATATTTATTTCCCATTTAACACTCCTCAAAAATAATATGTGGGTCTAAAAATATAAAAAAGTTCTACGCAACGGGTATCGAACCTCAACCCTCCGTGCGGTAGGCTACATGCTTACCAATAGGCCATGCAAGCCACGTAATTATTGCCCCCCTAGCTGCTACTAAACAAATGCTTTCGATATTTAAAAAATCACATATTTATTTATTGTGGGATTAAATCGCAATGGATCTAGCTGATTTTGTTAGCAGTTCTCAATAAATTCGTACCGGATGTCTGTTTAAAATTTCAGCCCAATCTGTTAAGCGGTTCGGCTGATTTTCGACGTACAGACAGACAGACAGAATCACAGAATGAGACTCGTTCGAGTTGAATGGAGACACTCGGTCGCTCCGCTCCCTCGTTTAATAACTTGTTTTGCGGTTTATTCCCCTCCTCGAGTATAATGACGACATAGTTTCAGAATTTAACTGGAGATCCTCTTTCAACTGATATCCATTATTATTTGTTTAAACCTGCTATTGTTATTTTCTTTTGTATCGGTGTGTTTGTAAACTCAAGGGGTAGCAAAAGTTAGCAGTAGTTAATATCCAACCAAATACAAAAATTTGTAAAAAAAAAAAACGGCAGCCAAGCTCTCCTTCAAAAGTCTTCGGCTGTGAATGCTGTGAGATATAGAAGTTGAGCCAAGCTTTTTATTCTTTCTCCCTAGTTTCGCTTTGATAATAAGTAAGATCATTTCGCCTGTTGACGAGCGCCAAGCCAACGATTTTTGTGGTAAAAAAGTAAAATTTTTAAACTCGAAATCATAAAATAAATTCTTGGCCATGAACCAAATTCAATGGTCAAGCCATTTTTTAATGATTTCGAGTTTAAAAATTTTACTTTTTTACCACAAAAATCGTTGGCTTGGCGCTCGTTAACAGGCGAAATGATCTTACTTATTTTAAAAGCGAAACTAGGAGAAAGAATAAAAAGCATGGCTCAACTTCTATATCTCACAGCATTCACACCGAAGACTTTTGAAGGAGAGCTTGGCTGCCGTTTTTTTTTTACAAATTTTTGTATTTGGTTGGATATTACATCTTTTGTTGTTCGTTCGCTATCAAGGTGTGAATGATTAAATTGTTGAGTTCAAATTTGTTTTTTTACATTTTTGGTCCCACGGTCCCCCCAAAGATTCCCCTTAAATAAATAAATAAATAATTTTTTACTTACAGACTACCCACTCAGGTATATAACTGATTTTCAGTGGGGGACTTTAAATCAAAGCGACCAAGCCAACCCTGCAGGCCCCGACGCAATCGACGAGTGAGCGATAACCAAACAAAGATCGATATTTTTAATAGGAAATATATCAATCAGTGGTATGGACAGTACGAACACCCGCGGATCAACGCCAGAATCAACAAGGCCGATTCAGAACAACTCTGAAATTTATTATGTGCTTCGTTGCTAGGACGGCTCCAAAGTCACCGTTTACAAACTCCTAAGACAAGATCTGATAGACTTAAGTCCAAATCAGAAGTTAAAAAACTTCTGACTTTAGCGGGAATCGAACCCTGGCCCTTCTGCATTGGAAGCAGATACGCTAACAACAAGACCAACGCACTAGCATAAGCACTAGATATTTATAATGGTTAAGAGCATGTTTAATTTCAAGCTTGTATACAAATTACTACGCCTGAGTAATTACGCGTTTTGATTTTGCTAGGACGGCTCCAAAGTCACCGTTTACAAACTCCTAAGACAAGAACTGATAGACTTAAGTCCAAATCAGAAGTTAAATAACTTCTGACTTTAGCGGGAATCGAACCCTGGCCATTCTGCATTGGAAGCAGATATGCTAACAACAAGACCAACGCACTAGCATAAGCACTAGATATTTATAATGGTTAAGAGCATGTTTAATTTCAAGCTTGTACAAATTACTACGCCTGAGTAATTACGCGTTTTGATTTTGATTTTGATTTTCCCCGGTCCCAATTGCCCGGTTTTTGTTATATGAGGTACATCTGAGTGTGGCCCAAGTTTCAAAGTTCTAAGATGAACCGTTTTCTCAGTATAGCGTATTATTCATAAGAGTACGGAATTACCTACTTTTGATAATTTTGGGTTTTTTCCGGTACCCGTTAACCAATTTTGCTTTCCATATTCAAAAGTGATAAAGAATGAGAGATATCAAAATGTATTCCACGTTTGAAACATCTCAGTTGTAGCGTTTTCTTTGAATGATTCATTTCTTAAAGTTCAGATATGTTTTTTGTCATTTTTGGGCCCATGGTCATCCCAAATTTAGCCCCTTGTGTTTTGGACGCAAGATATTTATAATGGTTAATAGCATGTTAAATTTCAAGTTTGTACAAATTACCACGCCTTGGTCATTACGCGTTTTGATTATCATCCAAATTTTGATTTTATCCGGTCCCTGTTACCCGATTTTGGTTTTGAAAGCAAATGTCACTGCGCCTGAAGTACACCTAAGTGTCGTCCAAGTTTCATAGTTCTAAGATTTACCGTTTTCTTTGTAGGCTAAATTAATCTCCGCGGAGAACTCCTAGCCAGCCCAGCCACCAGCCACCAGCCAGCCGAATGGAATTTGACGATGTTGAGAGCCTTTTTTAACACAGAACGAGTTGTCGGATCGGGTTGATTTTTTTTTTGGTATGTCATGGACCACATACCAGGTCATATACCGAGTTTAAAGATTGTAACTCTTTCGGGGCGGCGTGTGCAGATAGCTGAAAACCCCCCAACTCTCGTAGCTGTATATAGGGCCGGAGTTCGGTGTCGCCTAAGCAGTCGCATCGCTTGTCTGCCGGGCGACGACCGTCGCCCTAGATGTAATATATAATTAAACCTAAGCTTGCACGGATAGAATTGAATATACACATTATTTTCCGGGAATTCGTGTGGATTTATTATATTATTTACAAAGTTTCGGGCAGTTCTCCCTTCCCATTTCCAAGGAAATCAAAACATCAACAACATAAAAAACAAACAAAATCTTACATCATAAAATACACTGCTAGTGAATACATACATAGACCAGAAAAGTAGCTTAGAAAAATACATAATTATGACAAATATATCCAATGATTTTAAAACTGTGAAGGGAAACAAATAATTAGGACCCACTGATGTATACAAAAGATCTCAACACTATAGTTGCTGGCTCAGGAGATTCTGGTTGGGTCTTACTTTCTCTTATCAACTTTCTTCTTAGATAAACGGGACGGCCTAAAAACGCACGCAACAAAGTTAGGCATCCTCGCTGAGCATTTGATTTATTGTATGGTTATTTTTAGATCAACAAGTAATCGTAATAGATCATTAATTGGGCCCCAGGTCTAGATGGTGGATTTTGACTGGTGAAGGTTGTATTCCGATCAAAACTTCACATGCCTCGCCGAGTAGACCGGAGCTCGCTTCAGACGCTTGAGGTTTTCGGTCCAGCGCTTGTCATATATGGGCTCCGCCCACATCTTACAAGAAGTAGAAACTAGATTAGATGGCTCCGCCTGCATCCTAGGTGTTGTTTAAACTAGATTGGCTGCCCAGTTGTTGTACCAACTGCTTATTCTTCCAGATTGCATCATGTAGCTTGCAACTGAATAATAAAATAGTTTTTCGTAATCATCCGTGTTTATTTGTGTAATCCTTTGTCATCCAACCCCTACAATAGTGATGCAACATATAATATATGGTGTCAGTCAGATCGAGAGTAAGTTTTAGTGAAATTATAATAATTGTGCAAAAATTACGTGTAAAATACACAACCACGCCTTGGAAGCTAGGTTTAAACGGACAACCATACAACATTGAAGGGTTTCACGCACCTACACCGTTAAAAATCAAAGACAATCCAAATGTTCCATGGAGAGTTTGGAAAGCAGGTTTCAAAACGTATTTAGAAGCCACAGGGCACAGTACAATACCGGATGAAAGGAAAATTGCAATGCCAATAAATTTGATAGGCCCTGATGCACGGCAAATTTATGACAATTTCACGTATAAAAATGAGGAAGACCGAAACAAGTACAATGCAGTCCTACGGAAGTTTGAAGAACACTGCCTTCCTAAAGTGAACATGATGATTGAACAGTTCAATTTCTTTCAAGTAAGTCAAAAAGAAGGACAACATTTTGACACCTTTCTCAACTGACAACCTGACACGTGCAAGGCTACTATTCGGAATGTGGGACAAGCGAATACAGGAGAAACTCCTCCGAGAAGGTCCCATTTCGCTGGATAAAGCAATCGCCACATGTCGAGCAGCCGAGTTGTCGCAGCGCCAGGTAAAGCAATTATTCGGGGAAGCAGACACAGGTGAGGTGAACATTATCTCTACTAGGCAATGCCGAAGGCTAAGTGGGGGGGCCCGGGGGGATTGCCCCCCGGAAAAAAATTCTTCTTCAAGGTCATTTTGGTGAAAATCTGTGCATTTTTAAAGCACCACCAACTTTTTATCTACTAAAATCCTGTTTTTAATCTAAAAGTTTTCTCTTTCAAGGTCATTTTGGTGAAAATCTGTGCGTTTTAAAGCATCAAAATAACCAACTTGTTATCTTCTAAAATCCTCCTTTAGTTAGATGGTAATTTGTATTTATTTTATTTTCTCCTGTACACTTTTTTTTCAAAAGGGGGGGTTTTCTCCCCTCTCTCCCCCCCCTTGGATACGCCGCTGGTGCCGAAGGCTAAGTGGGGGGGCCGGGGTGCTTGCCCCCCTGAAAAAAATTCTTCTTCAAGGTCATTTTGGTGAAAATCTGTGCATTTTTAAAGCACCACCAACTTTTTATCTACTAAAATCCTGTTTTTAATCTAAAAGTTTTCTCTTTCAAGGTCATTTTGGTGAAAATCTGTGCGTTTTAAAGCATCAAAATAACCAACTTGTTATCTACTAAAATCCTCCTTTAGTTAGATGGTAATTTGTATTTATTTTATTTTCTCCTGTACACTTTTTTTTAAAAAGGGGGGGGTTTTCTCCCCCCTCTCCCCCCCTTTGGATACGCCACTGCTAGGCATAGGTCTAAAGCCAGTTTTTCAAGCAAAGGACAATATCAAAAATACAGTATACCAGATCAAGACAAGTCTAAATCAGAAGGACTAGAATTTGACTGCAAAAACTGTGGTAGGAGACACGCTGTTAAAAAGTGACCAGCTTTTGGGAAATAGTGTTTAAATTGATAAAAACAAAATCATTTTAGCAGTGCGTGTTTTGCTAATAAAAAAAGAAGGTGAAAGAAGTTGTTCTTGATAAGAATGAGTATGTTGTGACTTAAGTTAATAAAACTCAGTCAGGTAAAACTGCATGGTATACTAACATCCTACTAGGTGGGAGAGAGGTAAAATTCAAGCTCGATACAGGCGCTGAAGTGAATATCTTGCCAGCAGCTGTGTTTGACAGTTTAGATAATAGCCATAAACACAAACTAGAAGGGACTAATGCAGTGTTAGTAACCTTTGGTAATCATAAGATAAAGCCTAGAGGAAAGGTCACTTTGGCCTGTTGCAAAGCAACTAGTCGAGAGGTTGAGAATGTTAATATAGAGTTCATAATTGCAGAGGTGAATTCCCGACCACTGTTAGGGTTAAAGTGATGTCAAACATTAAATCTTATTAAAAGAGTAGATTTTGAGACTGTAATTCCGGATAAAATGCTAGATAGGCCTAGCATGAGCAAGAAAGATATATTTCTCAACTATGGTGAGTTGTTTCAAAGGATGGGTACTATTCCAGGGGAATATAAAATTGTACTAGATACTAGTGTAGAACCGGTAATACATCCTCCCAGAAAAATTCCTTTCAGCCTCCAACAAAAGCTCACATAGACTCTAGATAAATTGGAAGAGATGAAAACAATAACAAAAGTCGATTACCCGACCGACTGGGTGAATGGTTAAGTGGTGGTGGAGAAAAAAGATGGAAATCTACGTCTATGCTTAGACCCCCTTCACATAAACCGGGCTATTAAGCGGGAACATTTCAGAATACCTACTGCTGAAGATGTTGCTAACCGAATGAATGGTATGAAAGTGTTTTCTGTCCTTGACATGGAGGATGGATTCGGGCACATAAAATAAGATAGTGCAAGTGCAGACCTGTGCACATTAAACAAATGTTTTGGTAGGTACTGATTTGAAAAAATGCCATTTGGAATTAGATCGGCTCCGGAAATATTCCAGAAGAAAGTGTCAGCCATATTTGGAGACATTCCAGGAGTGGAAGTCATATTTGATGATCTGATAGTTGCGGGAGCAACAATAGAAGAGCATGACGCTAGTTTACGCAAAGTGCTAGAACGAGCCAAGGAAATGGGAGTCAGGTTCAACAAAGATAAATTCAGGTTAAGGACTGATTCAGTAAAGACTTAAGCCTGATCAAGAGAGAATTCGAGCCATAGTAAACATGGAAATAGCAACTTGCAAAGAGGATCTCCGGCGATTCTTAGGAATGGTTACTCACCTAGGTCAGTTCTTACCAAACCTCTCAGCAACATCACCTTTGAGGGAGCTTATAAAACAAGATGCTAGCTGGAACTGGCTACCAAGACACGAGTTGGCATTGGCTGAGTAAAAAGAAAAACTGAGCAACGCTTCGATTCTACGATACTATGATCCTAAGAAGCCTCTAGTTCTACAAACAGACGCGTCACGAGATGGATTAGGCGCATACTTGCTACAAGACTCGATGCCCATAGACTACGCATCCAGAAGTCTCACGCCAGCAGAACGTAATTGGGCGTAAATAGAAAAAGAACTAAACGGAATCGTGTTTGGAACACAAAAATTCCACCAGCACATTTATGGCCGTGAAGTCCAAGTGCAAACCGACCATAAACCCCTAGAGGTAATAATGAAGAAGGACGTTAGTAAGGCATCTCATAGACTGCAAATGATGCTATTGCAACTACTCCGATATGACCTGAAAGTGTCATACATTCCAGGAAAACAGATAGTTGTAGCTGATACACTATCACGAGCGTTTCTTACCGACCCGGTAGAAGAAGACCCCGACTTAGAAGTCACGATACATTCTGTGGAAAAACATCTGGCTGTTAGCCCAGAAAAGAAAAAAGCAACGGAACAGCACACATCCACTGACCAGGTATTACAAAAAGTAATCAAATATCACAAGGAGGGATGGCCTAAAAGCATAAAATCAGTAGATCTAATTGCCAGACCATACTGGAAGACAAAAAGCGAACTATCAGTGTCAGGAGGACTACTATTCCTGAGTGATAAACTAGTGGTACCACATGAGATGAGAAGCGAAATGCTAAAATCTATCCATGAGGGACACCAAGGAATGGAGAGGTGTAAAGCAAATGCAAGACAAGTTCTCTATTGGCCGGGAATGTCGCAGCAAATAGAAGACACAGTTTCACACTGCTAGATTTGTGAGAAATTTCAAAGGCAAAATGTGATAGAGCCTTTGATGCCTCATCCAGTTCCCAACAGACCTTGGAAACGATTGGCAACAGACTACCTAGAATTCAAAGGATACCCCTACCTGATTGTCGTAGATTACTTCTCTAAATGGATAGAAATCATAAAGACAAATGGAAAAACAGCCTCGGAAACAATAAAAGTACTCAAAAGACTGTTTGCAACGAATAGCATACCTGAGGAAACAGTTTCGGATGATATGCCATTCAATTCAGTTGAATTCCATAGTTTTGCAAAGGACTGGGATTTGAAAATCACAACTACAAGTCCAACCTACACCCAATCCAACGGAATGGCGGAGAGGTGTGTACAAATCGCAAAGAGAATTCTGAAGAAATCAGATGCGGAAGGAAAAGATATCTCAACAGCCTTATTGGAATATGGAAATACTCCTTTAAAAGATGTCAACAGTTCCCCAGCGCAATTGTTGATTAGCAGGCAACTCCGAACAAAACAACCTGCTACTGACAAAATGTTGCAGCCAAGACTGGAGAAGCAAACTTGTGCAAAATTGCAAATGAAACAAATGCGTCAAAAATGGTACTATGATCGAAGTGCGAGACCACTACCGCCATTGAAGATAGGTGATAGCTGCAGGATAAGAACAGGAAACACCTGGGAAAGAGCTGTAGTAAAAGGATATCATGAAACGCCAAGATCATACGTAGTAACAACTGAAAACAGTACAGATTACAGGAGGAATAGGCGACACCTACAATCCTCAAACTGTCCCCCTCCTATCATTCAAAATAAGGACTATAATCCAGAGACAGTAGAAATAAATAATACAAACATGCAGGACAAAATTGTAAGTCCAAATCAGGACTATCATCCTGATAAAACAAAAGGGAATAACACAAAAACGCATGACAAGATTGTAAGTCGAAATCAGGACAATCATGCTAATAATAATAATAACTTTAATTACATAAATGTTACTGATAAAATCAATGATTTGCCGCCTGAGGCCCCACCATACCACAGACCAGTTGGAATCAGAAAGCCACCCGCTTATCTCACTGATAATCAGTAGGGCCTAGACGTAACTATAGATATAAGAAAATCTAGAATAAATCTTAAACATTAAACTTTCATAAAGAAAGAAAAGTGTCATATATGGGCTCCGCCCACAACTTACTAGAAGTAGAAACTAGATTAGATCCTGCATCCTAGGTGTTAGATCGGAGCATCTTCAAATAATGTGATTTAACCTCTTTGTTATTCTTTGTTTTGGTTACGGGTTCTTTTGTTCTTGTTTTATCATCTTTAGTATCAAATCACCTTTCTTTCAATGTCTTCTTATCACCTATGTTATTATCACCTATATCTTCACCTATGTATTTCTCTATCACCTATGTCTGCGCATCACCTACTTAAATAAAAGCTTGTTTGATTTCACCTTTGCTTTCTTCACCTGATTAACATGGTCCTCCGGGCCGGATAACTCCGAGATTCGATACCTAACTGTGAGTAATCTATAATAATATACAGTCCACACACCACATCATCATGGCTAGCACAGAAGAAACCCTCGCCAACATTGAAGGACTCTTAGCTCTGCAAACAATGTACATGGCTTTACACCTTGGCGCATAAAACAGACGGGGCTTCCAAGATGCAACTACAAGCCCGTAGGGAAGAACATGTGGAACTAAAGGCTGCTTTTATGAAAACTCAAAGGGACATCACACTGGCCAATGCTATGGTTCCCAATGCGCAAGTAGCTGAGGTTCCTCATGCCTTTACCCAGTTCTACAAGTTCTACTGTAAGGTAGTTACGATCGTAGAGGATAGGTTTCTGTCTGAAATACCAGCACCTTCAACATCAGCTGTTGGTACGGAACAACCCCGACGTCCGCAAATCGCCGTGCCCAGGCCTAGTCCTAGGCACAATACTTCGCCCATTGCACGATTGCCTTCGAAAATGGCGCGAGCTCTTAGGCCTACGCCCGCTACGCCATCTTCGTCGCTTTTACTTTCGCCTTCACCGTCGACTTCACCGTCGACTTCACCGTCGACTTCACCGTCGACTTTACCGTCGACTTCACCGTCGACTTCACCGTCGACTTCACCGTCGACTTCACCGTCGACTTCACTGTCGTGTTCACCGTCGACTTCACCGTCGACTTCACCGTCGACTTTACCGTCGCCTTTACCTTTGTCGGTACCTTCGTCTACCAGCACTGTCCAAGAGCAATCAGCAGAAGAAGTTCCGCATTCACTTCTCATCACCTCTTGTAACTTCATCAACTTCAGTGCCTGTGCATAAGCTGTGCAGCGATCCACTGGACATCTCTGACGACCTCAATCGCCTGCTTACACCTCGTATAGTACATTTAGCTTATATTAAATGATTCACACTCCTCACTCATCGATCCCATATCTTGGGAGTCCTAGCTTGATCTTACAAAGAAACTTTGGTGCTTTAAGCCTACCACCAACCAACACTTTGCCCTCTTCCTACTCAATGAAGCGAAGCCTTCATGGGGGCCGGAATGTTAGATCGGAGCATCTTCAAATAATGTGATTTAACCTCTTTGTTATTCTTTGTTTTGGTTACGGGTTCTTTTGTTCTTGTTTTATCATCTTTAGGTTGTGTTCCGCAAAGGCGACCAGAACGACCAGTCTGCGACCAATGGAATTTAAGTAAACACAATTTGCACCAATGACAGATCAGATTTGCAAGAAACGTATGCGATGCGTTGCTGTTTTGACTGTTGTGGTCGAGACCAAGAAGCCCACAGTTTTATTCCGGTCGTGGGCTGGTCTTTGAAGAAAGCGCGGTTATTTCAAATTCTTTCATTGAAAATCATGGAATAATGTCAACTACCGACAATGTTCCTGTAACTACACATGGGTAGACAATAAATCATTCATTTTTTTAATCAAATCATTCATTTATTTAGTAAATGATATGATTTATGTAACATTTTAACGAGATATCACAACTTTTCATTAAAACACGGCCTTGTAGATGCACGCACTATTTCGGAGCCAAGGCAGTCCTCAACAATCAGACGTTGAGTGAAACAATGAAAATAACAATACCCAGTCGAGCCCAGAATGGTCGACCGGTCGCTTCTACGGAACGCAACCTTAGTATCAAATCACCTTTCTTTCAATGTCTTCTTATCACCTATGTTATTATCACCTATATCTTCACCTATGTATTTCTCTATCACCTATGTCTGCGCATCACCTACTTAAATAAAAGCTTTTGATTTCACCTTTGCTTTCTTCACCTGATTAACACTAGGTGTTGTAAAACTGGATTGGCTGCCCAGTTGTTGTACCAACTGCTTATCTTCCAGATTGCATCATATAGCTTGCAACTGAATAATAACATAGTTTTTCGTAATCATCCGTGTTGATTTGTGTAATCCTTTGTCATCCGACCACTACAATAGTGATGTAACATATAATATAGCGCTAACAAGCTTTTGGAGAATTGTAGATAATCAAAATGCAGTAATTGAAGACTCATGAAAAGTCCAATGGTAATTTTAAGTGGCCCAAATTTGTGTGTTAGTAAATTCAATATGTGATTTGATGCTTTAATAATGAATAATCAACAACTCATTTCAAATTGGACGGTTTTAACGTAGAATTTGTGTGAACATGTGTGTCGGCCATTCCGAAACACAAAGCGCTATCTGCTATATTTGCGCTTTGACCGAAATGTCTAAAGCTCGTGTCGGTATACACTCAAAGTAAGTCGACGAAGAACTTTCCGGGCAAACTTCTTTATCGACTCCAAAAAAGGTTGTTCCCTGACGTGTTAAATGTGGGATGAAGATCGTATGATATTACTAGGGATTCTATTGTCACGAAGATCACATAGTTTTGACTTTCAGTGCTGCATATAGTTCCCGCAGTCTAGCATAGAGTGCTCGAACCAAGCGGTACGTCTTGTAGGAGAGAAACAGGAACAAGATGGCCGCCAGCAGGAGAACGGCGAGCACGTCTAGCAACAGGTATTGGTAGATGTTGAGGTCGAGTCCTGCCGAGCGCAGGTGTTTGGCTCCGTTGTGACGTATCACATACTCGGTCCAGAACACCGCCTTCTCTAGCGGAGGAACGATCTGGTCCCTGAACCTGGCTGAGGCGTTCGACGCTTTTATTCTGTAGCTGCAACACAAGACGTGATTTATAATTAGCGAATGTGCAACAACAAAAAAAAGTGCCTAAAGGGTATTATAGTTAAAATAAGAATTACTTTATCACTTAACAGGTACATTGTACATGCACACTAGGCGTCAGAAGTAAAACAAGGGTAGGCCTAATATTCAACCGACAATGGCAAATCTCGGTTTGTTCTAAAAAGCACCTTGAAAACTCACACCAAGCTAGCACTGAATACGCAAACCAAGACGACGGTTTGCCTAATTTACGTCACTAGAAAAACTGGCCTATTTGATTTCTACATTAGCAACAAGCCTGCGCTAAGGTAATGCAGTGTTTGCAGCAACCATTAATATATACAAACCTTGTTCATTAACTACGACCATAGAGATACCATACTGTTAGTAGGCCTACTTATGGTATCTCTCTATGACTACGACCAGGGCGCAGTGTTTTAAGGTCCAATTCTAAATTAAAATAGTCCCGCCATGTTTCCTCATGGGCTGTTAGATGACGTCAGCGAGTGATGGCTCTGTGCATATAACGACGCCAGAACGAGCCAAATATTCACGATAGAGGTAGATAACGGTAGGTTTCTTCCAGACCCCTTGATTTACATAAGATCGCGGTTGTACGACTCCAGTGCAGTGGAGAAGGTTAATAGCTTAAAGTTTGTGTGCAGATCATGTGGTTTAGATAATTGCAACAAGCAAGCACTGTTATTCCTTTTATACATACGAGTTAACAAATAAAGAAGATTGCCAGCAAAAAATGAAAATGTGAATTTGGTATCCTACAAACACGGGTCTGAGCTGCGGTTCGTTGCAACCCAAAGTCCCGGACGAGCCCCCACTTTTCTGTAGCGGACCCCGTCCCCCTGGGACGTGTCTAGGGGTGATAAGTAAGTTATTATTATTATTATTATTATTATTATTATTATTATTATTATTATTATTATTATTATTATTATTATTATTTAGTCTCTATTTGCAACGGACAATGTAATCCACTAGTTCAAATTTAATAGAGAAGGTCGGAGGGGAAACCCGGTACTGGCACATAGCCTACTCCTTTCGAAAAGTACCAAGGGAACCAACGGCTTTACGTCCCATCCGAAAGAACGGTGTAACCTTGACAGTCGTATAGGTTCCTCCACTAGCCCGGACTGCCGAGCAGACGGCGTCAAGGAGAACGAAGCTGTCACACAAAGCTTTCGAACCCTAGTCTGCTCTAGCCAGCGATATACGTGTGTTTCAGGCAGAGCGGTCACCCACTCAACCCCTGACCACGCCCGATGTTGCTTAACTTCAGTGTTCGAGTGAGAACTGGTTAAACGAAGAGACAACTCCAAGAATCTTGGTTTCTTTGCTTGTGGGGTGATTTCTGTGTGTGTAGGGATGGGACGCTCGCTTACACCCGCAGTTGTTACCTGGCATTGTTGATGACTGTGTTGATGGCCCACTGAAGATTATCGCTGGTTATTGTATCGTAGTCGACCTTGATGGCGAACTCGAAGTCCACGGCCCGTTGGATGTTGAAGAACTGATCAGCACAGATGGGGATGCCGACTATAGGGACAGCGTTGTACACGGCTTCTTGGAGGCTGAGCAGGCCGCCGTGAGTTACAAACACCTTGACGTTAGTGTGAGCTGGTGGCAGAAGAGAGGGAAAGAAGGGATTTGGTTAACTTCATTTTGTTGTCTCTGCTCGAGTTTTGACATAACGTGCTGCACATACGATACTTTCCGCACCCTATCATAGTGCTTGAAAAAAGCGATATGTTTCCCTAGGCTACACCCGGTATTCGAACAGTCTGCCTTCTTCAATGAGGGTACTCTCACCCAATATTCAGATACTTAATACCCAATTCCCCTATCTAAACATCAACCCATGCAGGATCTGGCTCCGCTTTAACCGCTAAACTCAAAAAATATATTTCATTCAGGCTTACTAGTAATGAATTTAGCAATGAACTGAAAAATTATTGGGGCCACCATGACCTCCCAAAAAATTGTCAAACATGACATTTTTCGAGCTAGGTCCCATCGGCAAAAATCTCCAAAAAGAAATTACATATGGGGACGATCTTTATGCCCCGTGACCTTGGAGGATTTTGATCCAAAAAAATATTGGCCATTATTGACGTACTCGACAGCCTTTTCTGTAAATTCTCTATATTTTGTTTTGTAATTTGGGCAAGTAGTTCGGTCAAAATATGCTGATTACCAAGATGGGGTGTGATTTTGGAATGCATATTTTTGCGTGTTTGAGGGTATATTTGGGCACAGTTTCAAGACACGATGTTATTAAAGGGTATTTTAGATTGGTTCTATGCTCTCGTATCTATGTGGACCAAAAAAAAGCAGGCTAAAGCCGATTTCAGAAATTTTCCAAAACACCAATTTTCGCCAATTTCTGGATCAAAAAAATCAAAAAATTCGTGTTAAATCACAGTTACAAGATATAATTTTTTAAACGGTCATTTAAGTGTAGTATTGTGCTTTAGATCACGTGGTAAAAAATAATTTTTGGTTTTTTTAGCCCCTTTAATTAATAATAAAGCTGTGAAAATGCCTTAATACTGTCCCATCAATCAACTCGCTATCTCTCGTTCTGAAATTGTGTATCTATACGTCCCTCCTGTTAGCTCACTTATTGGGCTAATATTTCTATTTTGGCCTGACTCTTATGAATGAGAGTATATTTGTGTTAAATGTAAATAAATAAATAAATAAATAAATAAATAAATAAATAAATAAATAAATAAATAAATAAATAAATAAATAAATAAATAAATAAATAAATAAATAAATAAATAAATAAATAAATAAATAAATAAATAAATAAATAAATAAATAAATAAATAAATAAATAAATAAATAAATAAATTGTATTTAGAGTCTATCCACTCAGTTATATAACTGATTTTCAGTGGAGGACTTTAAATCAAAGCGACCAAGCCAACCCTGTAGGCCCCAACGCAATCGACGAGTGAACGATAACCAACCAAACCAAAGATCAATATTTTTAATAGAAAATAAAGCAATCAGTGGTATGGACAGTGCGAACACCCGCGAATCAACGCCAGAATCAACAAGGCCGATTCAGAACAACTCTGAATTTACTATGTGCTTCGTTGCTAGGACGGCTCCAAAGTCACCGTTTACAAACTCCTAAGACAAGAACTGACGGACTTAAGTCCAAATCAGAAGTTAAAAAACTGCTGACTTTAGCGGGAATCGAACCCCGGACCTTCTGCATTGGAAGCAGATACGCTAAAAACAAGATCAACGAGCCGCACACACGACCAACGACTACCATAATGTAAATTTGATATCTTCAAATATTAACATTATCAAAATGGGAAAAATGAATATGTTTGGCGTACCATAAAGTAAATTAAATATTTCCAAATATTTTTCTTGTAAATTGTGATTAATAACTGTATCCAGAAACAATTCTGTAAAACATATTTATAGTACGTATAAGACTAAGGCTGGATGAAAGAAAAGGCCTAGATAGCCTTAATCCCACCTACACAATAAAGACGATTATATAATCTAATGCCAACGAGTCATACTTGTGAATGGACAAAGGCGAGAATCCCCTCAAAAGATTATATTCACCGAATATGTCGTTGAGCGGCAGCCACGACATGACCTTGATGTTCTTGGCGAGCCCTGGGATCGGCTCCTTTCTCTTCCAGATCACCAGCTGTTTCAGTTTAGAGAAGGCGTCCGCGAACACTCGGATCTTCTCGGCAGAACTCAGGAAGTTTCCGAGAACTGAGCCCATACAGAAGATGACGACACCGTTCTTCGCTTTGTCCAGTAATGCTTTAAGTTTCTGGAAATGAAGACAGATTTACAATCACAAATTATTTTACCAAAGAACCTTGTAATGGCATTAGACTAACATTCATATACCACACCAATGCCATATTTTATTTTAAATATTATTAATGTCAAAATTGTTAAATTATTTTATTTTGAAAAATTAATACCATTTTAAAAATAATTGTTGAAACATCCTTAATTTTGAAAATTGTAGGTTAACGATCACTAATATTGGCTTTATTGACTGGACCGTTTAGCCTAGGACTGTAAAGTGTTATCCCCATATCGATAGCAAATCGCCCTGGATGAAATACCGTGACTAAACTTTTTATAATTTAATGTTAAACTGTTTGTTCATAGTGCTGGCATTAAATGGCTTGATGCTGATGATGTACTCGTGAGAGTCTCTCTCAGCGGAGAGGAGGTGCGGGGCTGCGAGGACATTGTACACCAGACCAGACTCAACAGGTTCCACGCTCCACTCGGCAATGTCAGATGTAGCTTATACTGGAGGGTATTTCATACCTTATGTTTCCCAGATGTAACGTATTTTGTTTAGAGCGCGACTCTGATTCGGGAGGTCTCGGTTTCAAATCCCGTCGAGACCGGCAATCATGACTGAAGGGTTTCCGAGATTTTTCTCAGTCGTTAATGCGGTTGCAAGGAATTGAGTCTTCTTAAACAGCCCTCGTACATCCCTTCACAATTGTATTATCCGCAACATACGTAGTATACTATGTAATCCTACCATACCTTGCATCAATGTCCTTACTTTGGGAAGCCTCCCGCCAGGCTTAATGTGCATCCCGGCGATGTCGGCGACATTGGGCATGTGCGGCCTCGGGAAGTTGAGGCTCACATCGTTGTTGAAGAAGAGAAACGCAAACCGTCTCTGCAGCTCCCTGATAGTCGGGATCGGCGCGAACTCCTTGAAGTACTCGTTCAGGAGCTGCTCGTAATAGGTGTTGTCCATCGCCTCGAACTTCCTGGAGTCCATCACGTACCGGAAGTTGGCCATCCTCTGGCTGAAGGTGAGCTTGTCGGTGTAGAACTGGAAGATGTTGGGGACGTAGGAGGGCGGGCTGGGGTCTCCGACCAGATCGTGGTCGCGCGCGGAGCCGGAGTGGCCGTAGATACCGACCACGCTCGTGTTGAACTTGTGGGCGAAACCTGGGACATTGAGTTTATAATACGGTTAGAGACCCAGTGAGTCAGTTCGCTAGTCGGATAGCACATGTCGCTCTGACCAATGCGTATGCACAGATCTGTGATATTTACACTAGGGCAAGAATGTTCCAACCGACACCCGCATGTTCCACTCTACGACGCGGAGACAACCGACCATTGGTACTGGGACTCTATTCACTAGTGGCGGAGCTTCGGGGGGTCTAGGGGGCACTTGCCTCGTTTAAAAAATGGATTGCCCCCTGCTTGAGCTCTCGGTGTAAAATGCCTACTGCACGCGTAATAAACCTAAAAATAAATCACCAAATTACAAATTTATTTTTGTTAATTTCTTAGGATAGCGTCCATATGTAGGTAAAACGTAATCCCTTGAGTTCGCCGCAGACCCCAGCTACCCGCTACTGCTTGACCCCTCATTTTCTTACGTTTCCCCTCCTCTGCCCCCCCATTGTTTTTGTCTGGCGCCGCCATTGCTACCCACTCTATGATTTCAATGGATTAGAGGGGGTTAGCTGCCAGGGGTATACGAGACATAGAAAACATTCTAAATAAGTGCTTTATTTCGAAACCTAAAAATTGACAGTCTGTTAGTGGTTATATTAATAATATAACCATGTAATGTAATGAAGTCTTTATGAACGATGCTAAAAGCAAGCAGATGCATTTTAATAACGGGTTACCGCAAGGATCTGTTCTTGCTCCGCTGCTGTTCAACATCTACATACACGACATGCCGGAGACAAAGGCTAGAAAATTCCAGTATGCAGACGACCTAGCTTTGACCTTCCAACACAAGGACATTCACGCTGCTGAAGAAGTTCTCACACAAGACCTAAGAGGCCCGAGTGCTTACTTCAAAAATTGGAGACTCACCCCTAGCCTCAGTAAAACGGAATCAGCGTGTTTTCACTTGAACAACAAGATGTCCCACGTCCCGCTTCAAGTAGTTTTCAATGGTGCTGTACTCCAACATAACTTTCATCCAAAGTATCTCGGAATAACTCTAGACAGATCTCTCACGTTTAAACAGCATCTCTTTTAACTGTGCAGCCAAGCTTAAAACAAGAAATAGACTAATTCATAAACTTGCTACGACTACATGGGGTGCCTCGCCCGCTACATTTTACACGCACTGCTCTTGCTCTGGTGTTTTCGTCAGCAGAGTACTGTGCTCCGGCTTGGCTGAACATCACGCATACTCGGATGATAGATACCCAGCACAATATTTCAATGTGGACGATTTACGGGACAATCAGATCAACGCCGACACAATGGCTACCAGTCCTGAGCAATATCACCCCACCATCTTTAAGACGCTCAAAAGCGCTCCTCAGAGAATTCGACAAAATATGCCAAAACCAGAATTTGCCTATTCATGAAGATAACGATATAATGTTCCACCGGCTATTGAAGTCGCGGAATCCATCGTTGAGGCAAGCTGCCAAACTACTAAACTACTAAAGATACTAACTTCGACAGTAATGTGGAATGGAAAAGTATGTGGACGGAATTTTCACCAAACTCACTAATTGTAGACCCAATTACTCCCCTACCAGGCTTTGACCTGCCCAGACACCTGTGGACCAAACTAAACCGCATAAGAACCAATCATGGTCGGTGCGCAGACTCCCTGTTCAAGTGGGGCGCGATACCATCCAGCGCCTGTGACTGTGGCGAACCTCGTCAAACCATCTTCCACATTGTGAGGGAATGCCGCCTACGCTCGTACCAGGGCGACTGGTCCGAGATCCATGGAGCAACACCTGACGCGTTGGCCTGGCTGACTGACTGAGATTTATGTTTATGACTTATAAATTTAACGACTTTTGTTTTACATCCTTGACATTGTTGAATTGTAACCTGTTGTTTCCATTCGCTAAATAAAAAAAATAAAAAAATTAATATCTCTTAAAGAGTGTATGTTCATTTCGCAAAAGCACTATGAAACGGGTAACTATTTGATCAGTACAAACTGCAGCCACTTCCAGCGCTTTGAGGGGCTAAAGTAAGATCCTGGAGGTCGTGATCTTTTCATGTCACCAATGACACTCAATTACTAGGCTCTCAGTATGGCCGTGGAGGGCGTGCCAATAGAAGCCATCATGATTGGGGAAAACCAATGGGAAAACCGTATAGATACCATAATATGTATGTATGGTATGGTATGTCTGGTATGAATGGTACAATAGCATGGTGATCCATAGAGATACTATTTATTTCTACCATTTTATCCCCATTAATGATGATTTCAAATTGGCACGCTAGCGCTCGGGGTGAATGATGGAGAACTGAGTCCTGCTATATTTGCATCAATCTCACCATGACCAAGACCATGACCATGACCATGACCATGACCATCATCATGACCATGACCATGACCACGACCATGACCATGACCATGACCATGACCATGACCATGACCATGACCATGACCATGACCATGACCATGACCATGACCATGACCATGACCATAACCGTGACCATGACCATGACCATGACCATGACCATGACCATGACCATGACCATGACTATGACCTAAATACTTCAGTATCACAATAAACTCATCCTCATTAGTCACTATGGATAAGTTGCCCGAGTGATCAAGGTGACTAACCGAGGAAACACTGATGAAGATCCAGCTCCATGATGATGACGTCGAACCGTTGTCGCCTGTCGTGGATGAGCTGCTGCACGGCGGGGTCGTCGAGGAAGTGCCGACAACGGCTCAGTCCCGCGTAGTTCATCGCTGTGAGACCATCGTCTTCCTTGTCCTTGTTCAACAGCGCCTTGTGGTACGAGTCTGCAACATAAATAAAATAAATTCGTATTTAGAGTCTACCATCTCAATCATATAACTGATTTTCAATGGGCGACTTTCAACGGAAACCAAAGCGACCAAGCAAACCTTGTAGGCCCCGACGCATTCGACGAGTGAGCGATAACCAGCCAAAAATCGATAATTTTTTACAGGAAATATAGCAGTCAGTGGTATGGACAGTGCGAATCCCGCGGGTCAATGTCAGGATCATCAAGGTTAATTTAGAACAGCTTTGAATTGATTAAGAGTCTCGTTGCTTAAACGGCTCTTAAGTCACCGTTTATCGCAAGAAGTGATGTACTTCAAATCATATTAGAAGTTAAAAAAACTTCCACCTAAAGTAGGATTCGAACCAGGGATCTTCTGCATTGGAAGAAGATAGGCTCCAGGGCTCAATTTTGTCAGAAAGAAACCTCCGATTCGATCTTCTTGCCGAAGTTGTTTTTTGTGTTTAATTTATTTTTAATTCGGGTTCGCGTTCGGGCTCGTGTAAGGGCTTGATGCATAGAACACTAACCTGTTCCGAACCACTCCAGCGGAACACCGATGTCGGTGTAGTTCTCGATCCGTACTTTCTGCGGATGCGACGATACAACTGTCACGTGGTGACCTCTGGCGGCCAACTCCTTAGTTAGCGGCTCGTACGCTATGATGTGGCTCTTGGAGGGGTCGGGGAAGATGGCCAGGATGTTCGCCCCGTACAGCCAATAGCGAGGAAGCTGAGTAGTAACAGCTGCAGTGCTGCCATCTATGTACAAGTGCCAGTAGACAGAGCCAGAAGCATCTTAATGCTGGCTTAGAGCTCTGAAACCTTCTGAGCCGTTACAATATAAGGGTGGTACAATAATATAAGGCGTACAAGACCCTTTTAACGAAGTCATTGTTAAATTTGAGCGGCATCATTGCGCTCACGAAACAACGTAAGCCTTGGCGTGGTACACTAGCGTTATGTTGCCAACGATAAACTAAAATTGTTCAATTCGTCCGGAGCTTACGCCCGAGAACCAGTACATAAGAAACTAATATATTATATTTTTTTTTTGGCCAGTGGTCAGTGTTGTGCCAGATAACAAAAAATATTATCTAGATACAGATAAGATAATCTTCCTCAAAAATTATCTAGATACAGATAATAGATTATGCACATGAATTGTATCTAGATATAGATACATATATTGGCAAAGTATCTAGATGGTAGATAATAGATAATTTTACAAAAAATGTACCCATAGGCTCAATTCAATTTTCTGTAGCAAGTTTGAGGGTCCTAGGTCTATTGTTTAAATTATAGTGTTTATATTCTTTCCATCAAGTCTAGCGTTTTTAGTTGGAACAAAACAGCCCATTTTATTACTAGGAAAACGCTTAAGTCCCGCCGCGTTGTTGGATGAGCGTATTGGTGCATTGAGCTGCCATGTGTTATGCGGATTTTCTGTTGTTCTGTGAAAAAATTATTAATAAGTTCAAATTTTTTTAAATTAAATTAAATTTAATAAAAAATAAACTTAAATTTTTAATTTTTTTAATTAATCGTAATTTAAAAAAAATAAAAAAATAAAAAAATAAAAAATAGGGATTTTTATAAGAAATAATTATTTGATTGCGCTCAAATTTTACACGAATATATAAATTAATAAAATTAAGGTTCTGTGAAAAACGTATTACAATAGGATCAAGCATGTAGGTGTAATAAGTAAAAACAATTTTTAAAAAGAAAAAAAACACAAAGTTTCTATTTTCATAAGAAATAATTTTTCGATTGTGCTCAAATTTCACACGAATATCTTAATTCATAAAGTTAAGGTTCTGTGAAAAAATCATAAAAATCGGATAAAGCATGTAGATGTTATAAGTAAAATAATTTTCAAAAAATCGAAAAAATCGTAAAATTGCGATTTTTATGAGAAATAATATTTCGATGGCGCTCAAAAACGTGGCAGTTCTAAGTTCAGAGATTTTAAAGGCCTCCATAAAATTTCATTGCAATTGGAGTATCGGTTTAGCCGGAATCGTGCTAACAAACAGACAAAAATACAGAAAGAAAGAAAGAAAAAAAAAACATTCCGGATTTTTTTCTCCAGTGTAGTGAAATGGAATCTTCGCTTCGCTCATCCAAAAATAGGGTAGGCCTACTTTCTTGGTACAAAAGGCATGCAATAATAATATATTTGACTGTTTTTACCTATAGGCCCTGCTTAGAGCTACACACAATAAGAAATAACATGATGCAAACGATAATATTTTCCCATTGATATTATTTTGAGGCCTATTAAACAGGGAAGGAAAGTTTGACTGAATTGTTTGAGATGTTATTTTTTAAGGCTATTGTACCACCTCTGGCCGATAGTTTGAAAGTCGAAGAAACATGTCTGAAAAGTTTGCTTTGTGGTACAATAGCCTTAATGAGCCTTAGCTAAGTTCACTATTCAAATATTAAACCTAGTTCGTATTATTTCTGATGAACTTGAACTTTAAAAAATGAGGTCTATACAAGCTAACAAACATGAACTTTTTGATCGTTCAATAGCGTTAAGTTCGTCTTAAGTTCTTTCAGAAGTTCATAGGCCTAATATAAAAAAAAATCCTGAACTAGTTCTTTGGAGTGTGCAAAGCTGAAGAAAGTTATCAATAATTGATAGCGATTCTGTTTTTTGTACCTATCTGTTACCTAATGTCAAGATTCAGATAAAAGATAACAAGAAATATTATCTAAGATAAGATAATAGATACTTTGAGATCTTGTTATCTAGATAAGATAAAATATAATGCAATGTTATCTAGCTAGATGATTATCTAGATTATGGCACAACACTGCCAGTGGTGGATGGAAACAGGGAGGGGGGGGGGGGGTAACCGCCTCTCATGATGAACCAAAAACAAACAAGTAGCACCACCTATATAATAAGGTTACATAAACGGATGCCTGTGTACTATTTCTTTCAATTTGTAACCAACACGTGGTAGCTCGAGCGTCAAGCGCGCGACTCGGATTCAGGAAGTCCCGGGTTCAAACCCCGTACAGACCGGCAATCCTTACTGCAGGTTTTTCCCGGGTTTTCCTCTGTTGTTAATGCGAATGCAAGGGATTGAACTCTTACAACAGCCCTCGGGCGTATATATATTTCGTAGGATGCCTGCTCAGGGTGCAATGCATGCCATTCGAACTGTAGGTATATTGGGGTTAGAACAATTGTGAAGGGATGTCTGAGGGCTGTTTAAGAGGACTCAATCCCTTGCATTCGCATTAAAAAATAAAGAAAACCTCGAAAAAAACTTCAGTCAGTATCGCAGGTCTCGCCGTGATTTGAACCCGGGACCTCCCGAATCAGAGTCGCGCTCAACGCTCGAGCCAACAGTGTCGGTTTTCTTGAACATGTGGATACTCGGTTATAGCAGTGAATCTACTAGTTGCGCGATTGCGGATTCATACGACTTTGTTTCTAAAAAGTATTGATTTTAGAATTTCAAGTATTCAATTAAAATGTTTTTAATTTGGTTTGATACATCAAAATTATCATTATATAGGCCTAGACCTACTTGAGCCCATTAAATTTTTAGACCCTTTGATGTTTTCCTGAGAACTTTTAGATTTTCTAAATCCCCAAGTTACATTTATCGGGGGGTGGGAGCTATCGGAAATATTAATTTTTAATATTTAAATACTAGTTGTTGATCCCGTACTGTATTTTTTAACATCTATATAAGTGGCACGTTGGAGTATTATTTATTTATTATCATGCATATTACAACAGAGTACAAATACTCCACAAGTGTAAATCATAGCATAGCCTATGGATAGAAAAAATAAACTTAGTTGTTAGCCTACCTGCTTCCAATGCAGGAGGCCTTGGGTTTAAATCCCGTTTCAAGGCGAAGTTTTTTAACTTCTAATATATTCAAGTCCATCACTTCTTGTCTTAGAAATTAGTAAACGGTGCCTTTAGAGCCGTCTTATCAGCGAAGCACTTAATAAATTAAAAATTGTTTTGAATCGGCCTGGTTGATTCTGGCGTTGATCCGCGGGTGTTCGCACTATCCATACCACTGATTGGTATATTTCCTATTAAAAAATATCGATCTTTAGTTGGTAAACGCTCACTCGTCGATTGCGTCGGGGCCTACAGGGTTGGCTTGGTCGCTTTGGTTGAATGTTTCCCACTGAAAATCAGTTTTATGACTGAGTAGGTAGACTATTTAATACGATATTTTTTTAATTGATTTATTTTTATTTTCTTCTTCTTCTTCTTCTTCTTCTTCTTCTTCTTCTTCTTCTTCTTCTTCTTCTTCTTCTTCTTCTTCTTCTCTTCTTCTTCTTCTTCTTCTTCTTCTTCTTCTTCTTCTTCTTCTTCTTCTTCTTCTTCTTCTTCTTTTTCTTCTTCTTCTTCTTCTTCTTCTTCTTCTTCTTCTTCTTCTTCTTCTTTCTTTGTTTTTTCCAGTATTTCTTAAATGAGTGATTTTTTGTATTAATGGACATTGATTTCTAGTTTGATTATAGCCTATCTTAATTGATTTCGACGTGAATTGCATATTTTGACATAAATCAAATACGTGTTTATAGATTGCTGAATGTTATTGGTGTGGAAACACACTCAGGTGAAAGTTGATTATATTGAAATCAATCCAGAAAAAACGAAATCTGTCTCAGCGGGGTATCGCACCCCGGTCGTGTGCTTTACCCCTAAGCTACGGAGAGGGTGAACTACGTCACATCTGGATTGTTATGTTATGATTGTTGTTGGCGAGGGCCCTCGCTCACACCTGTGTTAGGTAATAACATAATAAATCATGTTTTAAGTCAGTTCAGATTAAGGCAGCAGGATCGTTGCAGTACTGTTCCAATCTATTCAGATCTGCAATGCACCAACAATCCATATGTTATGAGGTTAACCGTCTCGGTAGCTTAGGGGTAAAACACCCGACCGGCAATTGGGAGACCGGGGTTCGATATCCCGCTGAGAAGGATTTTAATTTCTGGATTGATTTCCATGTTTTCAAAAATATTATGTAAAGTATTAACAATATGTTCACAACTTAATAGTATCGCATTAATTTTTAATTCAACACGCTCCATTTATGCAATGAAAATATTAAAACAACGAATTTTTTAAAAAAAATTGTATTTTTATAAATAATGTAAAATATGTTATGTAAATCAAATAAATTAAATTATGTAAATTAAATTTAAAGCAGACCAAGCCAACCCTGTAGGCGTCAACACCATTGACGAGCAAACAATGACCAACTGGAGACCAGCATATTTAAGTAGGAAACACTGATCAATCAAGCTGGACACGATTCCAATCGCAGACAGCACCGGAATCAACTTGGTTGGCTAATCCGGGACAACCTTAGAATTAATTATTTTGCCGCGTTGCTAGGAGGCTCCCCAAGTCACCGTTTTAAAACAATTCCTAAGCAAGACTGGATGGCTTAGTACTTATCAGAAGTTTATAAACTTTTTTATATAAAGTAGAATTGACTGTGTGGTACTTACCATGGGAAATCCTAGTCGGAGTCAACGCCACACGTATGACGTTGCTGGATGACAGTTGAAGGATCGCAAGATACGACCTTCACAAGGACGGGTGAATAAATAAAAACACATTTCGTAATTCTCGTTTAGTGTCTAAGATAATACAGACAGACTAATCAATTGAAACAATCAATGGGGCGTGCATTTCAAGTGGGCTGGCGTCAGGGTCGATGCTGTGCTTGAATACAATACACCTAGCGTTCACCCGCGGGAAGACGGCGCTGTATTTAACATGGGGCGTGCATTTCAATGGCTGGAGTCAGGGGTCAATGCTAGGGCTTGAAGACAATACAACCTTCTTTCACGGACGCGGGAACTAGCCAGCCGCTATTTTAACAATGGGCGTGCATTTCAAGTGGTCTGGTGTCAGGGGTCCGATGCTAGGGCTTGAAGACATACAACCGAGCGTTCACCGGGGCAGGGAAGTGTAGGCCGTGCTGTATTTATACATTGGTGCTGCATTTTAAGTGGGCTTGGAGTCAGGGGTCAGATGTCTGGGACTTGAAGACAATACAACCTAGCGTTTCACAGTCGCGGGGGAACAAGGCCGCTGTAGTTAACATGGGGTCGTGCATTCAGTAGCTGAGTCAGGGGTCGATGCTAGAGCTGAAGACAATACAACCTTCGATTCACCGACGGGGAAGGGAAGTAGGCGCTGTATTTAACATGGGGGCGTGCATTTCAAGTGGGCTGAGTCCAGGGTCGATGCTCGGGCTGAAGACAAAGACCCTAGCGTTCTCCGCGAAGAAGTAGACCACTGTATTTAATGGTGCGTTCATTTCAAGTGGGGCTGAGATAAGGGGGCGATGATAGGCTTAAGCAAAATACAACCTTGCGTTCAAGACGCGCGGAACTGAGCCGCTTTTTTAACATGGGGCGTGCATTTCAAGTGGGCTGGAATCAGAGATCCTTGCTAGGGCTTTGAAGACAATGCAACCTAGGCGTTCACCGCGGGGAAGAAGACCGCTGTATTTCATGGAGCGTGCATTTCATGGCTGGCGTCCATGGGGTTCGATGCTAGGGCTTGAAGACAATCCAACCTTGCGTTTCACTCGCGGTGAAGTAGTCCCAGTTTAGATATCACTATACACCATTGGGCGTTCATTTCAAGTGGGCTGGAGTCGGGTCGTGCAGGGCTGAAGACATACACCTAGCCTCACCACACGTGGAAGGTGGCTCGCTGTATTTAACATGGGGCGTTGCATTTCAAGTGGCTGAGTCAGGGGTTCGTGCTTACATGGGCTTGAAGACAATCAACCGTTGCGTTCACCGCGAGGAAGTAGGCGCTGTATTTAACATGGGCGGTGCTTCATGTGGGGTGGAGTCAGGGTCGATGCTAGGCTTGAGACAATCAACTAGCGTTCACCGCGGGAAGTAGCCGTGTTTTAACATGGGGCATGCATTTCAGTGGGCTCGGAGTCAGGGGTCGATGCTAGGGCTTTAAAAAAAGAAAATACAACCTAGCGTTTCACCGGGGGGGGGGGGGGGGGGCGGGAACTAGGCCGCTTTATTTAACATTGGCGTGCATTTCAAGTGGGCTGGGTCGGGGTCGATGCTAGGGCTTGAAGACAATACATCCTAGCGTTTCACCGCGGGGCAGTGCCGCTGTATTTAACATGGGGCGTGCATTTTCAAGTGGGCTTGAGTCAGGGTCGATGCTAGGCTTTGAGGACGGAATACAACCTAGGCGTTCACCCGAAGAAGTCGCCCGCGTATTTAAATGGGCGGTGGGCATTTCAAGTGGCTGGTGTTAGGGGTCGATGCTTAGGCTTGAAGACAATACAAACCTATGCGTTCACCTAACGCGGGAGTAGGCCGCTGTATATAACATGGGCGTGCATTTTAAGTGGGCTGAGTCAGGGGTCGTGTTCGGGCTTGAAGACAATACAACCTAGCGTTCACCGCGGGAACTAGGCCGCTGTATTTAACATGGGGCGTGCCTTTCATGTGGGCTGGTGGTCAGGGGTCGGTGCTAGGGCTTGAAGACAATACAACCTAGCATGCACAGCGGGATTAGTCCGCTGTATTTAACATGGGCGTGCATTTCAAGTGGGCTGGAGTCGGGGTCGGTTCTAGGGCTTGAGACAATACAACCTAGGCGTGCACAGCGGGGAAGTAAGCCACTGTATTTCCCTGGGGGCGTGCATTTCAAGTGTGGCTGTGTTCAGAGAGGTCCGATGCTAGGGCTTGAAGACATCAATACAACTAGCGTTCACACGAGGGGAAGCAGGCCGCTGTATTTAACATGGGGAAGTGCTTTCAGTGGCTGGAGTCAGGGATCGCGTGCTAGGGCTTGAAGACAATGACAACCTAGCGTTTCACCGCGGGGAAGTAGCCGCTGTATTTTAACATTGGGCGTGCATTTCATTGGCTGAGTCGTAGGTCGATGCTAGGGCTTGAAGACAATACAACTTAGCGTTCGCCGCGGGAAGAGGCCGCTGTATTTACATGGGGCGTTCTTTTCAAGTGGGCTGGAGGCAGGGTCGATGCTTAGGGCTTGAAGACAATACAACCTAGCGTTTCACCGCGTGAACTAACCCGCTGTATTGACATGGGGCGTGCATTTCGAAGTGGGGCTGGAGTCAGGCGTCGATGCTAGGGCTTGAAGACACACAACCTAGCGTTCACCGCGGGGAATAGTCCGCTTGTATTTAGCATTGGGCGTGCATTTCAAGTGGGCTGGAGTAAGGGGTCGATGCTAGGGCTTAAAGACAATACAACCTAGCATGCCCAGCGGGGAAGTAGGCCGCTGTATTTAACATGGGCGTGCTTCAAGTGGGCTTGTGTCAGGGGTCGATGCTAGGGCTTGAAGACCAATACAACGCAAACTTCACACCGCGGGGAACTAGCCGCTGATTTAACATGGGGCGTACCTTTCCAAGTGGGCTGGAGTCAAGTGGTCGAATGCTTAGGGCTGACGACATACAACCTAGCGTTTCACCGCGGGAAGTAGCCGCTGTTATTTAACATGGGGCGTGCATTTCAGTGGGCTGGATTCAGGGTCGATTGCTAGGCCTTGAAGACAATACAACCTAGCGTTCACGTAGGGCCGCTGTATTTACATGGTGCGTGCCTTTTAAGTGGGCTGGTGTCCGAGGGGTCATGCTGGGGCTTTGACAACAATCAACTTAGCGTCACCGCGGGAATTAGGCCGCTGTATTTAAACATGGGGCGTGACCCTTTCAAGTGGGCTGGAGTCAGGGTCGATTTCTGTCTAAAGTACTTAGCCCCCCCATAACAGCGCCATAGTTGCCTATTATAAGCCAAGTTTAAACATCATATTTCCCAACTCTAGGGTTATCAGAGATGGTTTGTATTTCTCCAATTTAATTTCAAGTGTCAGTCTATTGGCAGTCATCTGCTCTCACACGTTATTTACAGGTAACCTCACCGACCAATTAGACAGTTTAAAATTTGGTGCCGCCATAGCTCAGTTGGTAGTGCATAGCCCGTAAGCTAAGTCCCGTTCAACCCCGGTGTAGTCACTCTTTTAATTTCCTGTTCTGAACGCTGTTTTATAGATCTATAGATTTGTGTTTAGTACTTTTAGATAGAATTAAAAAGTGCTACACCGTGTAGTCACTTTTTTAATTTCCTATCTAAAGTCTACATAACAGCGTCATAGTCGCCTACTATAAAGCCAAGGTAAAACATATATATATATATATATATATATTTTTTGGTTTAGATTGGAGAAGGGTTGACAGGTTGGGAAAGCATAGAGAACATAAAGCCCAGCCTGAAGGGCTGGGGGCGACAAAACTTTTCACCTGCTGATGACAACTGTAGCTAATTTAAAGTTGTTACCTTAATCCACGACGCGTTTCGTCCTTCTGGGACTCTTCAGGCGGATGGTGGCCACTAAAAATCAGCTAACTACATGCAACCAAAACTCACAACACATAACCAAACCTGTGGTAGGGCCACGCAAGAGGTAAATTCTGCAAGCATGTTGTCATCATCAGCAAGGTTACTTCACACACCATTCATACTGGGGCACACAGTCAGCACAGACAGTAAGGGGGCTTCCCTCCCAACTCTGGTGCTCGGGAGACAAGAAATCCATGACTTACCCTGGATTCGAACCAGGACCCTTGGCAACAAGAGAAAAGCTGCCCCTCCTGCTGTTGCTGGGCAAGGGTGCCTCTTCATTCATACAAAGAGAAAAGGTTAGAGATAGGAAGGGTGGAAAGTCACAACACAGCACAACCAGTGAGGGGGCTTCCCTCCTAGACTCTGGTGCTTGGGCGACAAAAGAATCATGTCTTACCCTGGATTTGAACCAAGACCCGTGGCAACGAGAGAGGCTGATCTGCCCTTGGGATTCGAAAACGAAAGGAAACAAGACTACAAATTGCAAGCTCTTGGCTATAGCACAGGTACACGTGCTATATTAGCTCTTGGCTGCAGATGAAGAGGTTGAAGGAAAAGACGAGTAGGGTCTAACAGGTTCATCACCTGCTAGGCCCCCCCAGCAGGACAAGGAGTCACACTTGTTATGAACAAGGAAACACGGACAGAGGGTGTAGAGTAGGCTCGCCCATCTCGACCCCACAGGTGAAGAAAGATGGAAAGTGATAGGTGTCAAATGACTTGGTTGTTCAATTAGTTTGGAAAAGGCCAAATGGCTAGTTTAGTTTAGATTGGAGAAGGGTTGACAGGTTGGGAAAGCATAGAGAACATAAAGCCCAGCCTGAAGGGCTGGGGGCGACAAAACTTTTCACCTGCTGATGACAACTGTAGCTAATTTAAAGTTGTTACCTTAATCCACGACGCGTTTCGTCCTTCTGGGACTCTTCAGGCGGATGGTGGCCACTAAAAATCAGCTAACTACATGCAACCAAAACTCACAACACATAACCAAACCTGTGGTAGGGCCACGCAAGAGGTAAATTCTGCAAGCATGTTGTCATCATCAGCAAGGTTACTTCACACACCATTCATACTGGGGCACACAGTCAGCACAGACAGTAAGGGGGCTTCCCCCTAATCAATAACTATGTCCTTAAAGCGGGCTAATGCTTAAAAATCTTGTATCCATACTACCCAACTCATGGGAGATGAGATGTGTTTGGATTTATCCATGTGATCTTTCAGATTTGACAGCTACATTGCAGTCTTCTGTTGGATTTATGTCATGGAGGTCAACAATCACAACAAATAGCAATTTAGTAAAGGTTTGTTCTGTGGTCCCGGTAGCTCAATTGGTAGAGCTATGGCACGTTTAGTCGTAGGTTCTGGGTTCGAACCCCAGTCGGGGCAAACATTTTCGACAACTGCTATGAAACAATAACTATGTCCTTAAAGCGGGCTTATGCTTAAAAATCTTGTATTCATATATATATATATATTTTTATACGTAGATTTTCTCGGATATAATGTGACATAATGAAATTCTTTCGAGTTTCCAAGTTAAATAAGTTGTAAATACAAAACACATAACAAAAACTTGTAGAAATACAGCCAAACCTTACACACTCAAAAGAAATGAGATCTAATAAAAGGGCCAAGCTCATCTACCCTTCCACATTTGCGCATTCTTAATTCATAAACGTACAGTGTCCCATAACAGCATTCTCGAAAAGCTTGGCAAAATAGAATTTGCATGTTTACGTCTTAATTAATTAGAAAAAAAGATCTTGGATGTACTATTACGTTTAAATTAATAATCGCAAATTCTATTTTGCCAAGCTTTTTGAGGATGCTGTTATGGGACACTGTACGTTTACGCGCAAATGTGGAAGGGTAGATGAGCTTGGCCCTTTTTAGATCTCATTTCTTTTGAGTGTGTAAGGTTTGGCTGTATTTCTACAAGTTTTTGTTATGTGTGTGTAAGTCTTACAACAACAAAAAATGTTATTTTCATTTTTTTATGTGGTCAAACTGAAAAACCTATAATATACCCGGATTTAAATTCAGAAGTTCATGTCCATATTCGTGGCCTCCCTGACAGAAAGGGTAAAGAATTAAAATCTAGGTTTTCATCATAAGTTCTTGATTGTGACCTTAAATAAAGCACATTCTGGTTAAATGCCATGTAAATGTGGTTCCGCGAATATTTATCAATCAAAAACCAACCTGCAAATTGACTTCTGATCAATAACTATCAGAACACTTTCAGACAACTTAACTTGAAGGATCGGTGATTTGGGAGAGTATAGGTAATTTTGCCATAAGTTCATGAAACTGTGTAAATTAGATTATAGGGTA
This sequence comes from Sweltsa coloradensis, assembly GCA_024449915.1. Classification (NCBI taxonomy): domain Eukaryota; kingdom Metazoa; phylum Arthropoda; class Insecta; order Plecoptera; family Chloroperlidae; genus Sweltsa; species Sweltsa coloradensis. The sequence continues at coordinate 70,153 of JAMZAV010002258.1, read as the reverse complement.
TTGTACCACCTTTGGCAGATTATTTGAAAGTCGAAGAAACGTGGCTGAAAACGTTTCTGAATGAAAGAGGGCCTTACTTAAAACTGGATTTTTTTTATTGTTTTTTTTTTGCCGGGGCATAACCTCACTGTTAACCAATATACGTATTTTTTTGACAATAGTGTAGCCAGAACAGCTTGTGCAAAATTAAATTTTTAGATTCGGTTTACCTGGATATAGTTTTTAAACACTTAAAGCTTTAACTTAAGCTATAAAGACCAATAGATTTCTGTTCATACAGTTGGTGTACGATTTTTTTTGTCAAACGGTACGAATATAATTTTTTTCGAGTTTTGTATCGTCTGGCAAAATAAAATCGTACACCAACAGCTGTTATTTCAGAAACCTATTTGTCCTTATAGCTGAAGTTGAAGCTAAAGGTGTTTGGAAACTATATCCATAAAACCGATTCAAAAAATTTATTTTTGCACTTGATGTGCTGGCTACACTATTGAAAAAAAACGACATATAATAATCGACAGTGAGGTTATATCCCGCCCCATTTTTTTTTGCTGTAATATTTAAGGTATCTTTCATTCAGCCAACTTTCATGGACTTCTAAGGTTTTGACCTTAGGGTGATTACGATAGCCTTAATAAAACAAGACTTCATCAATTACACAAAATTATGGCTTTCGTTATGGGACCACGAGTTAAACTTAAAATCATAACAAAATTGCTTGGCCGTTGACTTTTTAGAGTTCTCGTTATGAACCAAATTCAATAGCCAAGCAATTTTGTTTAGGGGGATTTTGAGTTTAAAATTTTTACTTTTTACCACGAAAATGGTTGGCTTGGCGCTCGTCAACAGGCGAAATGATCTTACTTATTTTCAATGCGAAATTAGGGAGAAAGAATGAAAAGCTTGGCACAACTTCTATAAATCTCACAGCACTCACAGCCGAAGACTTTCGAAGAAGAGCTTGGCTGCAGTTTTTACAAATATTTGTATTTGTGGGGGATCTAATTTTCAACTATAAACATATCCACTGGACTTGGCAAACCTTTATTTTCTCAAAAATATATACCGGGGACCCACTTTTGGTAACTGACTGTACATAAAAATCGACGAAAACCTTCCGGCTGGCTGGCTAGCTAGCTATCTAGCTAGCTAGGGATTCTGACAGAGAGTAATAAGAGCCTACAGAAAAAACGGTACATCTTAGAACTATGAAACTTGGACCACACTTTTTGTACCTCAGACTCATATACTTCCGCCGAGAGGCAAGCAATATTCCACCCCCTAAAATTGGAATAATTCTTAGCTCTAACCCAAAATTGATTTTTTTTCAAATTAGTTATTAAAATTTATGTTGTAATGTGTTTTGACTTTATCGGCCTATTCTCATTATATAAACCACATTTTGTCAACCCCCATCCCTAATAGTTTATATTATTTTTACTTCGATTTCTAGCATTCACCATGAAGGCACCTAATGAGTTCTCAGCATGAAATTTGGCATGATTGTACATAATAATATGACAAATAATCCGCCAAGAGGCAAGCGATATTCCACCTCCAACACCCTCTTAATCATCCCCTCTAAAATTGAAATAATTCAAAGCTCTAACCAAAATTGTTTTTTTTTATTGAAATAAGTTATTAAAATTATGTTTTAAATGTGTTTTAACCCAATCGGCCTATTCTCATTTTCTAAACCACATTTTTTTAACCCCTATCCCTAATAGTTTTTATTATTTTTAACCTTAATTTCCAGCATTCACCATGAAGGTGTAGTGATATCAGGGTTTCAATTTCACTTTCATTGATTGGATTGGATATCAATTTCCATCGATATTGGGTATTTAGTAATCATTCGACATAATATAATGTTAGGAAACCAATCATCATTTAGTATACAATGATTGGTTATCACATAGTCATCAATCCATCAATCAATATCAGAATATTGATTGATTTGATAGGTTTCAGTTCTGTGTTATAAACTGTAATGTTAAGTCAAAGCCATTACAATCTCTAAAACTAGACAAACAAAGTGCAATCCATTCATTATCAGGGACTTACGTCACAATGTAATAACACTATTAATGACCTGGCATTCTCACCAGGCATGAAGCAATCTACAAGTCACCATCGGCACAGCTCTGGAAACAGCTGACTCTCTGATTGAGCCAGGTGAATACAGCCTAATTCAAGTTAGCCAATGGCATGTAGCCACAGGTCCAAGTAGTGACTATCAAGGAATGTGTTACCAGTCACTACATGATGTGGCCTGGTTGGCTTACTCTTTTTACTTGGCCATGTACTTTTTAGAGTTCTCGTAATGAACCAAATTCAATGGCAAAGTATTTGTTTTTATGATTTTGAGTTTAAAATTTTTACATTTTTTACCACGAAAATATTTTGCTTGGCGCTCGTCAAAAGGTGAAATAATCTTACTGCTTTTCAATGCAAAACTAGGGAGAAACAATGAAATGCTTGGCTCAACTTCTATATCTCACAGCATTCACAGCCCGAGACTTTTGAAGGAGAGCTTGGCTGCCGTTTTTTTTTTTTTTTTACAAATTTTTGTATTTGGGGGGGATTACATTTACCCTGATAATGATTTGCCTCACTTTCGTTTAAAAGTGAAAAGTAAAGAATCAACATTTATTAGATGTAAAATTACGGTGATATAGTACGTTTTTCCCGCCTCGGGTGCCAAACGCGAATTCAGGTATTTTTGAGCGAGCGTAGCGAGCGTCTCCATTTGACTCTTATGGCTCGAATGTCTGTTTTTTTTTTCTTTTTCTGTTACTGCTTCGGTACAGGTCGCACCGTTTCTCTGATCGACCTGAAATTTTGCACACATGTACATACCACCTATGCGGGTTGCTGTATAGTTTTTGAACAAAATCCGATCGTTGGTTATAAAAAAATAAAAAAAAAAAATATATATATAAATGTTCCGATCGTTATGAAATTTTGCAGGCTCAATGAGTACAACATTCTCTCCTATTTTACAAATTTTCAGCTAAATCGGTCAAGACCTTAAAGGGGTATTTAACCGCTAAACTCAAAAAAATATTTCATTCAGGCTAACTAGTAATGAATTTAGCAATTAACAGAAAAATTATTGGGGCCACCATGACCTCCCAAAAAATTGTCAAACATGACATTTTTCGAGCTAGGTCCCACAGGCAAAAATCTCTCATAAGAAATAACATGGGGACGATCTTTATGCCCCGTGACCTTGGAGGATTTTGATCCAAAAAATATTGGCCATTATTGACGTACTCGACAGCCTTTTCTGTAAATTCTCTATATTTTGTAAAGTAATTTGGGCAAGTATTTCGGTCAAAATATGCTGATTACCAAGATGGGGTGTGATTTTGGAATGCATATTTTTGCGTGTTTGAGGGTATATTTGGGCACAGTTTGAAGACACGATGTTATAGAGGGGCATTTTAGATTGGTACTATGCTCTAGTATCTATGTGGACCAAAAAAGAAGCAGGTTAAAGCCGATTTAGGAAATTTTCCAAAACACCAATTTTCGCCAATTTCTGGATAAAAAAAATTGAAAAATTCGTGTTAAATCACAGTTACAAGATATAATTTTTTAAACCGTCATTTAGGTGTGGTATTGTGCTATGGATCACGTGGTAAAAATTAAATTTTGGGTTTTTTAGCCCCTTTAAGACTTATTTGTATGTAACTTTATAGGAATGTCGAACTCGGGTCGTGTTGCACGTACCGGTGCTCGCTCAACAACGCGACGGGACTTATCTACAGTGTACCTGTTACATTTTTGGCCAAATTCAAGGTACCCATTTTGCTACCAACATCAATCACTATTATATCTTGTGCATTTAATTTTTTTTTTTAACTTTACCTTTGCCATCAAACGAAAGCAGTGCCTTTTTTAAAATCGTATCTTCATGTCTATTATATCATGAAACAGTCTGAATTTTTTTATTTGGATGTATAACAAGTACACTTCATTTAAACGTTATTTTCGCTGAAAACATGAACTTAAAGATGATACCTACAGGGTTGGCTTGGTCGCTTTGATTTACTGTCAGTTATATTGCTGAGTGGGTAGACTTTAAATTCAAATTATTTAATTATTTATTTATTTATTTATTTATTTATTTAATTAATTAATTTATTAATTATTTATTTATTTAATTATTTTTATTAATTAATTAATTTATTTATTTATGTCTGTAAGTGCATTTATAACAAACGAATTTCACATTTTATTTGTCAGTGTGCGGACGAAAAAATTGAGCGTCGGTCGTGTTCATAGCGTCGCGACGCTATGAAGGCGAACGAAATATGGAGTTAATTAAGCTCAAAATTAAAGCTGTGGGTGTCTGGATTCGAACGGTATATGTGAACCTTTGCCACTCTGATTAAGCCCATTCTTGTAAATTGGAAGAGTATGTCCGTACGTCTATTAGGTCATTATGCGCAATAGGGAATATTCCACTTCCGCCAAATACTGTACGAATAGATTTTTTAGAAGAAGTATTTCGTCCCGATTACAAATATGTACTTTGTTTTTCCGTGAAATAATAATCCAGTGATTCATAGCCGTTTTAAAAGCAGCAGTTTTTTAAAGCGGCAAAAACGACTGTGACGTCAGAACTGTGTTGATCCAACGCCGTCTGGATAAACATACATCCAGACCAAAGATGTTGGAATAGTATTATAGTAGGATCGAGATATACATCAAGACGGCGGTGTTTTAAACAAAGCAGCGCCTAGCGTAGCCTACAGTAATGTAAACAGATGGCGGACATTTTACATTTAACGCCTAGCCAGAAAACGAGAAAAGTTGACATTGCAATCAAAAAACAAAACTGAAACAGTCCTGGGTCTAGGCCTGGGACGTAGAAAATTATTTATAATACAACAGTCTAGGCCAATCGTTCCTGTAGGATATTGGCATTGGTATGTGAATACTAAAAATTACTCACTTGACAAGCCCTAGGCTTAACTTGCCAACCCTAGGCCTGCACGTTCATGTTCTGACACACATCCCGCACAAAAACCTTACTTTGATGACTAATTAAAGCCTATTGTAGATAAAGAATACCATGATAGTCCTAGGCTATGCAAAAATTCAAGACAAAATGCTCGTTATTCTTTATCACAATGATCTCGCGAAATCTCCTGTCACACACGAAAAAAGAAAAACAAAAGACGGTGAAAATGTTCATCCCTGTGGAGTTGTTTGTGTTGAGCGGATGGGCGAGCACCGCCGTCTGTATGTAAATATGTACAAATATACGTACATTTAGTTTCCAATTGGCCTTGACTCAACACAGTTATGACGTAGTACCGTCCAAAGATGGCGCACGCTCGTTTTTGGCGCGCAAACTGGGGGTCCAATTTACTTCTTGTTTAAATTACACAAAAAACATTTTTTTTAAACAAAAAAAAGTGCAGTGACTATTAAGACATGAACAAGAATTAAAATAAAATATAAAATATTAAGTGGAATATTCCCTATTGTAGCTTAGGGGATATGAGGAGGAGGATCCCATGCTTTCAGAACCACCCTCGGGAAGGGGGAGGAAAGTTGGGTTCGCAGGTCGTCATCGTCTTTGTTATGGTTTGTGCTGTCACGTCAAGGGAAGCCGTAGAATACTCGACGACGACAGCCTCGCTCTCTAGTTTCGGTGAGTAAAATACTCCTCTCCATACTGTAGCTGTTGTTTGCGAGATGGACCTTATCTCTTCTCAAAAACGATTAGCAGAGCGTTGGCTCCACATCACAGCGACGTGGGTAGGGGAACCATATTACTTTGAAATAAAACATCCGGGACAGGATCATGGGACACATTGGGGAGTGTGGTACATTTTTAGTTTGCACTGATAGCCATGTAACAGCAGTTTTACAATGTTTTAAATGTGTGATGGCTTTATTATTGTATGTTTGTATTGGTTATAAGATTATGGTATAAACAAATATACTAATAATAATTTTAAAAAAAATCTAGTTTGCCTACCGCGCCTGACAGGTACACCAGTCCGCCAGGATACCAGCCGCGCGCATGTTGGGTTTCTTTTTTGACTGGAAAGGGAAGAGCTCCCGCCCCTGACGGGTTTACACCATTTCCGCCAGGATACCACCCTGCGCCATTTTTGGGTTTCTTTTTTGGGGGGGGGGGGGGGGGGGGGGGGAAAAAAACTCCGCGCCTAAACAGGTACACCAGTCCCCAGGTACCAGCCTCCCGCCATGCCGGTTTTTGTTGACTGGAAAGGGAAAGAGACTACGGGGCCGGGACGGGGTCACCAGTCCGCCAGGATACCAGCCTGCCCCGCAGTTCGGTTTTTTTGACTGGCAAAAAGGGAGACTCCCGCGCCTGAAGGTACCCCAAGTCCGCCAGGATACCAGCCTGGGGGCGAAAGTTCGGTTTTTTTGGACGGGCCCAAGAAGGGGACTCCCGCCCCTGACGGGGAACCCCAGTCCCCGGGGTTTCCCACCCCTGCGGCATGTTGGGTTTCTTTTTGACGGGCAAGAAGAGCCTACCGCGCCTGACAGGTACCCCAGTCCGCCAGGATACCGGGCCTGCGGGGCATGTTCGGTTCTTTTTGGGGACTGGCAAGAAGCCCCCTACCGCCCCCTGACGGGTTTACACCAGCCCGCCAGGATACCACCCTGCCCCGAATGTTGGGTTTTCTTGTTGACGGGCCCCCCCCCCAAAAAGGGGACTACCGCGCTGACAGGTAAAACCAGTCCGCCAGGATACCAGCCTGGCCCCCATGTTCGGTTCTGTTGGACTGGCAAAAAGAACTCCCGGGCCCCCCGACAGGTACACCAGCCCGCCAGGATACCACCCTTTGCGCCCCCCCATTTTTGGTTTTTTTGGGAGGGGCAAAAAAGAGCCTCCCCGCGCCTGACAGGAAAACCCCAGTCCGCAGGATACCACCTGCGCGCAGGGTTGGTTCTTTTTGACTGGCAAAAAGAGAAAACCGCGCCTGACAGGTACACCAGTCCGCCAGGAACCAGCCTGCCGCATTTTTGGTTTTTGTTGACTGGCAAAAAAGAGCCCCCCCCCGGGGGCCTGACGGGTTTACCCCCCCAGTCCCCCGGGGGATACCAGCCTGGGGGCCTTTGTTCGGTTCTTTTTGACTGGCAAGAAGAGACTCCCGGCCTAAACAGGTACACCAGTCCGCCAGGATACCACCCTGCCGCATGTTTTTTTTCTTTTTAAAGGGCAAGAAGGGACTCCCCGCGCCGGACAGGTACACCAGTCCGCCAGGTTTACCAGCTGCGCGAAATGTTGGTTCTTTTGACTGGCAAAAAGGGGACTCCCGCGCCTGACAGGACCCCGCCCCGCCAGATCCCACCCTGCGGGGCCATGTTTTTTCTTTTTGACGGGCAAGAAGAAAACACCGCGCCTGACAGGTCCCACCAGTCCGCCAGGACCCCAGCCTGCGCGCATGTTCGGTTTTTGTTGACTGGCAAGGAAGAGATTTAACCCCCGCCCGGGGACAGGACACCAGCCCGCCAGGAAAACCACCCCTTGCCGTGTTCTTTTTCTTGTTGACTGGCAAAAAGAGACTCCCGCGCCTGACAGGTACACCAGTCCGCCGGGGTCCCAGCCGGCGCGAAATTTTTCGGTTCTTGTTGACTGGCAAGAAGGGGATACCGCGCCTGACAGGTAACCAGCCGCCAGGTACCAGCTTTGCGCCCCATTTTCCCGGTTTTTTGTTGACTGGCAAAGAGACTCCCCGCGCCTGACGGTTTACACCAGTCCCCCCAGGATACCAGCCTCCCCCCCATGTTGGGTTCTTGTTAAATGGCAAGAAGAGCCTTTACCGCGGTTTGGACGGGTTTACACCAGCCGCCAGGATCCCAACCCTGCGCCATTTTGGGTTTTTTGTTGACTGGCAAGAAGAGATACCGCGCCTAAAGGGTTTACACCAGTCCCCAGGATCCCCAGCCTGCGCGATTTTGGGGGTTCTTGTTGATGGCAAGAAGAGACAAACCGCGCCTGCCCAAGGTACACCAGCCGCCAGGAAAACCAGCCTGGGGCCCTTTTCCCGGGGTTTTGTTGACTGGCAAGAAGAGACTACCGCGCCGACAGGTACACCAGTCCCCAGGATACCAGCCTGCGCGCATTTTGGGTTTTTTGACGGGCCAAAGAAGGATTTAACCCCCGCTGACAGGTAAAAACCGTCCCCCCAGGATACCAGCCTGCGCGCATTTTCCCGGTTTTTGTTGACTGGCAAAAAGGGGAAAGGGAAATTTTCCCGCCCCTGACGGGGTACACCGGGGCCCCGCCGGGAAATACCAGCCTGCGCAAAAATTTGGGTTTTTTTAAAGGGAAGAAGAGACCCCCCGCGCCGACGGAAACACCAGTCGCCAGGATACCAGCCTGCGCGATTTTTCGGTTCTTTTTGACTGGCAAAAAGGGAGCCTCCCGGCCTGACAGGTACCCCCAGTCCCCCCAGGATCCCCGCCTGCGCGCAGTTCGGTTCTTTTTGACTGGCAAGAAGAGACTCCCGGGCCCCTGACAGGTACACCAGCCCCCAAAAAAACCCAACCCTGGGGCCCATTTCGGTTTTGGGTGACGGAAAAGAAGAGACTCCGCGCCTGACGGGGTAACCAGTCCGCCAGGTTTACCACCCTGCGCGCATGTTCGGTTCTTTTTGGGAGGGCAAGAAGAGCCTTCCGGCCTAAACGGGACACCAGTCCGCCAGGATCCCCAGCCTGCGCGAATGTTCGGTTCTTTGGGGACGAGAAGAGACTACCGCCCCTGACAGGTACCCCAGCCCGCCAGGAAAACCAGCCGGGCGGCATGTTTGGTTCTTGTTGACTGGCAAAAAAAGAGACTCCGCCCCTGACGGGTTTCACCAGCCCCGCCAGGGATACCACCCCGGCGCGCATGTTCGGTTCTTTTTTGATTTGGCAAAAGAGATTTCCGCGCCTGACAGGTTTAACCGGGTCCGCCAGGGAATACCAGCCTGCGCGCATTTTTGGTTTTTGTTGACTGGCAAGAAGAAAACTACCGCGCCTGACAGGTACCCCAGCCCGCCAGGATCCCAGCCTGCGCGAAGGGGGGTTCTTGTTGACTGGCAAGAAGGGGATACCGGGGGGCCCTGACAGGTCCCCCCCATTTCCGCCAGGATCCCAGCCTGCGCGCATGTTCGGTTTTTTGGGTTTACGGGGGAAGAAAAAGACTACCGCGCCAAAACAGGTACACCAGTCCCCGGGATCCCAGCCTGCCCCATGTTGGGTTTCCCTTTTTTGATGGCAAGAAGGGGAACTCCCGCCCCCTGACATTTTACACCAGCCCCGCCGGGAATACCACCCGCGCGCATGTTCTTTTCCCTTGTTGATGGCAAGAAGAGCCCCCGGGGCCTGACAGGTACCCCAAGTCCCCCGGATACCGGGCCTGCGCCCAAAAATGCCCCCCGGTTCTTGTTGACGGGCCCCCCCAAGAAGGGGACTACCGCGCCGACAGGTACACCAGTCCCCCAGGAAAACCAGCCGGGCGCGCATGTTCGGTTCTTGTTGACGGGGCAAAAAGAGACAAACCGCGCCTGACAGGTACACCAGCCCGGGCCAGGTACCACCCTGCGCCCCATGTTAGGTTCTTGTTGACTGGAAAGAAGAGCCTACCGCGCCTAAACGGGTACACCAGTCCCCGGGATACCAGCCTGCCGCATGTGGGTTTCCCTTGGGACTGGCAAAAAAGAGACTCCCGGGCGCCGACGGGTTTTACACCGGGGCCCGCCAGGATCCCAGCCTGGCCGCATGTTGGGTTTTCTTGTTGTTTGGCAAGAAGAGGACTACCGCGCCTGACGGGGTACCCCAGTCCGCCAGGTTTACCAGCCGGGCGCGCATGTTCGGTTCTTTTTGATGGCAAAAAGGGAGCCCCCCGCGCCTGACAGGACCCCCCCATTTCCCCAGGATCCAGCCGGGCGCGCTTTTTTGGTTTTCTTTTGCCCGGGAAAAGAAAAAACTACCGCCCCTGCCAGGTACACCATTTCCCCAGGTACCAGCCTGCGCGCATGTTCGGTTTTTGTTGATTGGCAAGAAAGAGTTTACCGGCCGACAGGTCCCCCCCAGTCCCCAGGATACCAGCCTGCGCGCATGTTCGGTTTTTTTTTTTGTTAAAGGGCCAAGAAGAGACTCCCGCGCCGGGACGGGTACCCCAAAGGGGGATCCACCCCCCAGGGGAAATTTTAAAAAAAACCACCCCGGGGCGCGCATTTTCGGTTCTTTTTTGACTGGAAGGGAAGGACTACCCGCCTGACAGGTACACCAGTCCCCCAAGGATCCCGGGCCTGCGCGCTGTTCGGTTCTTTTGGGAAGGGCCCAAAAAAGGAGTACCGCCCCCTTTGGACAGGTACCCCAGTCCCCCGGGTTTACCACCCTTTGCGCCATGTTTGGTTTTTGTTAAATGGAAAGAAGAGATCCCCCCCCCGCCCTTTGACGGTACACCAGTCCCCAGGATACCAGCCTGCGCGCATGCCCCCCGGTTTTGTTGACTGGAAAAGAAGGGGACTCCGCCCCCTGACGGGTTTCCCCCAAGTCCCCAGGATACCCCCTGCGCACATTTTTGGTTTTTGGGTTGACTGGAAAGAAGAGACTACCGCGCCTGACGGGTACCCCAGTCCCCCAGGATCCCAAAGCCTGGGGCCCAGTTCGGTTCTTGTTGACGGGCAAGAAGAAAACTACCGCGCCTGACGGGTAACCAGTCCCCGGGGATACCAGCCTGCGCGCAGTTCGGTTCTTTTTGACGGGAAAGAAGAGCCAAAACCGCCCCTGACGGGGTACACCGGGTCCCCCAGGTTACCACCCCCTGCGCGCATTTTCGGTTTTGTTGATGGCAAGAAGGGGCCCTACGCGCCTAAAAGGTTTACACCAGTCCGCCAGGATACCAGCCTGCGCCCCATTTTGGGTTTTTGTTGACGGGCCCAGAAGAGACTACCGCGCCTGACGGGTACCCCGGGCCCGCCAGGATACCAGCCTGCGCACATGTTTGGGTTTCCTTGTTGACTGGCAAGAAGAGATACCGCCCTTTGACAGGACACCAGCCCGCCAGGTTTACCACCCTTTGCGCGCAGCCGGTTTTTTGTTGATGGAAGAAGAGCCTACCCCCCGCATGAAGGTACCCCCAGTCCGCCGGATACCAGCCTGCGCGCATGTTCGGTCTTGGGGAACTGGCAAGAAGACCCTACCCCCGCCGGGACAGGTACCCCAAAGCCCGCCAGGATCCCCGCCTGCCCCCATGTTGGGTTTCTTTTTGACGGAAAGGGAAGAAACTACCGCCCCCGACAGGTACCCCAGTCCCCCCGGGATACCAGCCGGGCGCGCATTTTGGGTTCTTTTTGGGACTGGCCCAAAAAAAGAGACTACCCCCGCCTGACAGGTACACCATTTCCGCCGGGTTCCCACCCCTTGCCCCGCATGTTCGGTTCTTTTTTGATTTGGCAAGAAGGGGACTACCGCGCCTGACAGGTACACCCATTTCCGCCAGGATACCGCCTGCGCCCCAGTTGGGTTCTTGTTGACTGGCAAGAAGAGACTACCGCGCCTGACAGGTACACCAGTCCGCCAGGATACCAGCCTGCGCGCATGTTCGGTTCTTGTTGACTGGCAAGAAGAGACTACCGCGCCTGACAGGTACACCAGTCCGCCAGGATACCAGCCTGCGCGATGTTCGGTTCTTGTTGACTGGCAAGAAGAGACTACCGCGCCTGACAGGTCACCAGTCCGCCAGTATACCAGCCTGCGCCCATGTTCGGTTCTTGTTGACTGGCAAGAAGAGACTACCGCGCCTGCCAGGTACACCAGTCCGCCAGGATACCAGCCTGCGCACATGTTCGGTTCTGTTACTGGCAAGAGAGCTACCGCGCTGACATGTTACACCAGTCGCAGATACCAGCCTGCGCGCATGTCCGGTTTCTTGTTGCCTGGCAAGAAGAAGCTACCGCGCCTGACAGGTACACCAGTCCGCCAGATACCAGCTGCGCGCATGTTCGTTCTTGTTGACTGGCAAGAAGAGACTACCGCGCCTGACAGGTACCCAGTCCACCAGGATACCAGCCTGCGCGCATGTTCGGTTCTTGTTGACTGGCAAGAAGAGACTACCGCGCCTGACAGGTACAACCAGTCCGCCAGGATACCAGCCTGCGCGCATGTTCGGTTCTTGTTGACTGGCAAGAAGAGACTACCGCGCCTGACAGGTACACCAGTCCGCCAGGATACCAGCCTGGCGCATGTTCGGTTCTTGTTGACTGGCAGAAGAGCCTACCGCGCCTGACAGGTGCACCAGTCCGCCAGGATACCAGCCTGCGCGCATGTTCGGTTCTTGTTGACTGGAAAAGAAGAGCCTACCGCGCCTGACAGGTACACCAGTCCGCCAGGTACCACCTGTGCGCATGTTGGGTTTCCCTTGTTGACTGGCAAGAAGAGCCTTACCGCCCCTGACAGGTCACCAGTCCGCCAGGAACCGGGCCTGCGCGCATGTTCGGTTCTTGTTGACTGGCAAGAAGAGCTACCGCGTTCTGACAGGTTACACCAGCCGCCAGGGATACCAGCCTGCGCGCATGTTCGGTCTTGTTGACTGGCAAGAAGAGCTGCCGGCCTGACAGGTACACCAGTCCGCCGGATTACAGCCTGCGGCATGTTCGGTTCTTTTGACTGCAAGAAGAAGAGGACTACCGCGCCTGACAGGTACACCAGTCCGCAGGATACCAGCATGCGCGAATGTTCGGTTCTTGACTGGCAAGAAGAGACTACCGCGCCTGACAGGTAAACCAGTCCGCCAGGATACCAGCCTAGCTCGCATGTTCGCGTTCTTGTTGACTGCAAGAAGAGACTACCGCGCCTGACAGGTACACCAGTCCGCCAGGATACCAGCCTGCGCGCATGTTCGGTTCTTGTTGACTGGCAAGAAGAGACTGCCGCCTCTGGCAGGAGGATCAACATCGGCCTTCTTAACTCTTCTTTCAAGCGATTCTTTTTTCAATTCAGATGGATTCAGGAGATCGATAAGAGTAGCATGAAGGTCGAAAGGGGTAGTGAGTCGATGAGCGTTCGTTCGTAGATTATCAATAGCAAAACTATACTTTTCTCTAAACCACTCAGGAAAAACGAAGAAAAGAGCGGGAAGACTTTTTTCAAGCTGGCCTTGGTGAGTTTCGAGGATATCACTGTACCGAATTCCATGGTCACTCATCACAATCAGCAACGTTCTATTCAGAGAACCACCCACAACAAGTTTTCGCAATACACTTTCGTGCGGAGAATCCCCTAACTGTGAAAAGTTGAGATCATCGTGCGACAGACTTGCACCCCAAAATAATCCAAAAGATAGTTTTGTTGCCATTGTCTGTGCAAACTTGGAAGCATACTCCAGTAAAACTTCTAAATTTAACCGTGGACCGATGCAGAGTTTTGCGTTCCAAAGCTCAGTGTGACCCTTAGCGTCTTCGTAAGTGTTGCTGTAAGGACGCATGTAGTAATCTGTTGGTTGTTGGACAAACCCCACGGTTTGATAGTTAAAGATACCCATCCAAGGTGCGTCCTCCCCAAATGCCGTTAAGTATCCGGCATCACTGTAGTTCTTGAACAGCCATGGCCATAAGTCAAACGACACATGTCGAGTGCCAGCATGTTGGTGAGCTCCCACTGTGATGGCCGGGAGAGGACCGGGGACCAGGATTGGGGAAGGTGTTCAAGCCCACCTGTTGTAGCCCCAGCATCTCGATGGCACCCCATCTCTCGCAGGAGCTTCTTCGTGAGCGGCATTCTGACGGTGGAAGTTGAGACGGGACACCGCGTCGATCCGATTGATGAGTAAACTCAGGAATCCGTGTTGCCTGCTCGGGAATTTTTTTTCCAACAGGTTTCTTTAAAAGGTGTTGTAAGTAAATTGCGTGGTATTCCGTATAGATCTCGGTCCCATTTAAAAAAAAATGTGGCACTCCACTTTCACAAAATTCTTTGTCCGCGTCTTACTTAATTTTGGAAGGAAATACATTTTGCTTCATATCTGTAAAAGATAATGGTTTCATGAAGTGAATAAATGTTAAAATTATAAACAATCTATTTAACTTTCATTTACTAAAATTATATTTTGTAACAAATGCCTACTGGCCTAAGTTGTCAGATTAAGAAAAGATGTGCATCGCCTACGATTTTTTTAAATTTGGGTGACAATTCTCAATTTATTTCTACGCCTAGTAAACAAAACATTTAATTGTTGTTGTAATCAAATGACATAGTAAACACGTTTAATGGAACGAGAGTGATATTCTGTCTGAACACGGTTGACAATTACTTCTGCCATGTTCTCGTATGGCAAAAAAACTACCGTACATATTTTGTTATGTGCAAATGTACTTTTTCAGCTTGTAGAATGTGTTACGCAATTCACTATAGTCATCATTCAGTCATGCTGCACTCACGCAAGAATGGGCTCAACCCATACTATATGGCATACTCAAAAACGTTTTAATAAGAACAAAGCAGTTGTACAGGTGTTACAATTTAAAGCCTTCTCTTTGATAGGTGTACAAAGGGAACAACTAGATCTTCGGGTAGTCAAAAGTTGACCTAAAATATCAAAATAGGACTCTATAGTCTAAAAACTAACTACAATATAGAATAGATTAGAGTGAAGACGATATCAAATTCAATCCGCCACCCACGCGGCCCATGCCAATATGGAATTGACGCTTCCGCAACTTTTATTACATCGGGGTTTAAATAAGACGGGTGGTAACAACACACAATCACTGACGACTTAACCTTTCACAAATCACAGTCATCATAGTAGACCAAGCATTGCATGGCACCAAGCCAACATATGATTATTTTTGAAATATGCTACTAGCTAGTTAATACGTAGTTAACGCGAAAATCCTATACAATGCATGATTTTAAGAGGAACGTGAGCTTGGCCCAACTCAAATGTTGCCCTTTCAGGTGTTGATGACTTCTGCTGAACGCTTCATATAATATAATATCATGACCAAAATTTTGCATGGATGGACCCCAATTTTATATCCGCAATTGGTTGTAAAAATCCAGCGAGATATAAGTCCAAAACGTGAAAAAATTGGAAATATAAAAGCATGAATTTCAATTATGGAAATTCTACACAAACGTTATCTTACTATAAACCAAATGACATGCGCGTTCAAAATTGTCGAAATGTGATATCCAGTATGCAAATGTGAGTTAAAAAATCGGTAAACGTGGAAAAAAATTTCCGAAAGTTGGTTGAATGGAAGTAAATTTTGGTGATTTTACTAATTTTTAATTTCAAAATCAATTAATAAATTTAGGAATACAGCGTACTGGAAAAATATCGATTTATTCTTTTCGACAGTCGATTGATTTTTCGTAGTGTGAATTTTGATAACGATGTAATAAACCGTTAACCCCCCCCCCCCCCCAAAAAAAAAAAAAGGAAAAAAAACAGAAAGCTGAGCGCCTTATTCTTCTCCGCTCCAGCCTCAGTGACCCGTTTTAACTAAGTGTACGTACACATAAACATCGCAGCACCAAGCAACAACAACAATAAACATGACTCAACAACGTAGCCATCATCCTGCCCGATCGCACCTCCTCCAAGCAATTTATATAGTGGCACAGGGGCTGGCAGAGCACTCAAAATATAGACCTAAAAGATCTTTAAATGATGTCGGGTCTATTTCCCTATTATACACCACCAGTGACAAAGTGTCCTGACGTCTGAGCCAATTTTATCCTCAAGAAGTGGCATAACCCAAAAAGGTATTTTCTGATATATATTGTGTCAAACGGTAAGAATCACGCGTTCCTAACTTCATCAACTTCGATTTATATTAAAAATTGATCAGGCTTACAACAAAACAGTGTTATTTGATGTGTAACCATGTGTAACAAATAACGCAAATAAAATTTCAATTAGCTCAATGACAGCAATTTCAATTAGAAATGCAATTCAAATTTTACTAACTGTATATTGTCGTCTACTCCATCAGAATAATTGTGGATGTCGCCGTTGACTCTCCAGAAAGGCCTGTAGCAGCAGTCGATGTGGTCAGCGTCCGAGACGTTGTAGTGCGCTAGCGAGGCCTGGTCCACGTAGAGTGACGTCAGGGTTGACTTGACGAGCTGGGGCGAAGACTTGCCTGCGCAGTCGATGGGCTTCACCTTCTCGATGTACTTCTTGACGAGAGGGTCGAACGGATCCATGTCGGGTATCTGACACCCAGGGGTGTCCACCACGAATCCTGAAGAGTTTACATGGAAGGGTCGGTTTGGAACTGAAAGTTTTTTCGTTTAATATGCGCGTCAGTTACTGAAGGCGCGACAACAACGCAACAATAAACGAATGCATTTATATAATGTCTAATTACAAAATTATTATGTAGGAAAAAAGTTCATTCGTTGTACTTTCATTCTGATTGTCGGAAAGTTTTTCCATTGAGTCAGTTTCAGAATGGTTCTCGGAAATAATCGAAATATTACATATCACATACCTACACAGGCAGATATAAAAGAATGGTGCAACAGTACCAAAATACTTTTTAATTTTTTATATTATTACATTATTACGTTAACTTTGGCAATATCTTGTGGCATGGCTAACCAAAATAAAATTATGTATTCACCTTTGAACTCATAACTAAAAATAAACATGTTTCATGATGATAATAATAATAATAATAATAATAATAATAATAATAATAATAATAATAATAATAATAATAATAATAATAAAAATAATAATAATAATAATTTTTTTTTTTTTTTTTTTTTTTTTTTATTAATTCATTAATTACATATGTGTACATTTTTTATCTGCTTCGGTCCACAAAGCCTTCAAATAAGGCTTGTCTGTGGTTTAAACCACGACCATGTGTACATTTCATACAAACTACGGTGTTGTGCGAAGTTATTACAACAATAACAAAGAAAAATAGAACAAACTCAGTGGAACACCGTCCTGTATAACAAAACTAAAAAAAACAAAACTTGAATATTGAATATAAAAATATTATACTTAAGGTAACACAAAAACAACACAGTATTAGATGAATAAATTTACATACTTGCACCAAGTATCTAAATATTTAAAGACTCCTCCAAAAACAAACAAAAAACAAACAGATTTGTCATTCGTAATCAAATCTTAAAGCAAACAAACAGGATACATTATGAAAATAGTAAATTGAACAACTGCAATAAAAAATTAAAATTAAAAGCAAATTGGGTATTGAGATGAATGATTAGGTGTTGTAGACTGCACATAAACAATCGAGCAAATAAAACTTTAATTCAGATTTAATGGCTGAGATCTTTTCTAGATTACGCAGATGACCAGGTAGGCTGTTGAAAATAGCAGGTGTCAAATAAAAAAGTGTTCGTTTTCCATATTTGTTATTGAATTTAGGCAAAAAGTAATTCCCTCTTGATTTCGACCGCGTAATCCCCGTATTTTCGTTTGCTTCATATTGTCTATTGAAATAAAATTTTAAAATAAATCTAAACTTAAATAGGTATGATACAGGCAGTACATTGCAAAAGTGATATTTCATTTGTATGCTGTTATATCTTGGATTTCTTTTTAAAAAGCATGGTGTCATAGTTCTAATCATTGTGTTTTGAAGGTTGGTTATTAAATTTACGTGACTTAAAGATGCAAAGCCCCAGGCCAAGAGGCCATAAGAGATGATTGATTCGGCGATCGCAGTGTAAACTGACCTTAAAAGTTTAAACGGAAGTACCAACTTTAATTTGAATAATTGAAATGCACAGGATCTTAAACGCTTGCATAAGGAGATAATATGCGGCCTCCACGACATGAATCTATCAATTAAGATACCTAAATAGACATGGCTGTCAACAGACTCAACTCAACAGAAATAATAATAATAATAAATAATCATAATAAATAATAATAATAATAATATTAATAGTAATAATAATTATTATTATAATAATAATAGATCTTAAAGTTACCGGGAAGCTCACCCACCCCACCCCCCACCACCACCCTCGTTTAAATTATAAGCGTTAGACGCGTGTTGTGCGTGTGCGTGTGCGTGTGCGTGTGCGTGTGCGTGTGCGTGTGCGTGTGCGTGTGCATGTGCGACGTAAAAATATGTAGTACATGAGTTCAGCCTGCATACATGTCGTATTACTACGCTCAAATCTGGTACAAAAAGGTTTGCCCTAAGTGTTTAGCGCTTCTTACCAAGAGATCGAGCATGAGTAGGTGGTGCTAGCAAAGTTTGTCTTCCTCTCGCAGCTGACGTCAGCGTAGCCACGTGACACAGCATAAACACCACCAACAACAACGGAATCCACAGCAACTTCATCTGCGAACGTCAATGAGTATTTCGTTTTTCGAGTCCGCTGATTTTAAAGTCAATCCTGTCGGAGCCGAATGGCCACATCAGCCAGGGATCGGTATTTTAAATAAGTATTATTATTTTTACCTAGAAACCTGAACCTAGAATCTTGCCATGGCCTTCGTTGAATTCATTATTTTATTTATTTTGTTAATATTGTTTAAATTTTTTCATATTTATGTAAAAAATATGCCAAGAAAGAGAATCTGCCCCGTAGTACTTACGTACCTTTTACTATAAAAACGCCAAAGTTGTTATAAGACGAGTGAGTAAATCATGTGTTGAGTACCCGGTAACATTCCCTGTCCTCCCCCTACCTAAGGCTGGATCCAGCATGGTACTAATTCCTCCCAAGCCTATCATAGGCTAGAGTGGCGCATTATGGCCTTACAGTTGACGCGCTCTTATACCAACTAAACTCAAAACCCTATCGTTTATATCTTTTATAATAGCAATCAAGTTAAATGCAAATGTTCCCGGGTTATTAACACGCGACTCACTCGTCTAACAACGACTTTGGCGTTTCCTAGTCTGTAGTTGGCTAAGACGCCCTTATAGCCGGAATGTGGGAGACCCGGGTTCAAACAAAGCCCTTATAGCCGGAATGTGGGAGACCCGGGTTCAAACAACGCCCTTATAGCCGGAATGTGGGAGACCCGGGTTGAAACAACGGGCGTGTTAGATTTTTTTCTGGGTTGTATTAAAAATTAAGAACATGATTTAAAATGAACACAATACTATGGAAAACATAGCCAGTACGAAATACGAGTAAAGATTGCAAGGTTTACACAATCTCCGAACGGATTGTTTGGGGAACCTTGAGCGTGTAAGATTCGGCACACCTTGGTCACCGCCTGACTTTCTAAAAATGAATCTATAAAAAAGTTTTTTTCAAGAACAAAACTACTGTCGATCCCATGTATAAAAAAGCCTATATTTTCAATTAATTACGTCTTGTAGGTTTAAATCGCAACATAGTTTAATCAAAGTGTTGACTGAGTGCTAAAGACTTGTACCGGATATCTGTTTAAAATTTTACCGCTATCTGTTTAGCCGTTCGGCCATTCTTGAGTAAACTCACTCACTCACTCACTCACTCACTCACTCACTCACTCACTCACTCACTCACTCACTCACTCACTCACTCACTCACTCACTCACTCACTCACTCACTCACTCACTCACTCACTCACTCACTTAATCACGCACTAACAAATAACAGATTTTTGATTCAGTCGCAACGCTCCCTCGTCTCATCATTGTTACACAATATCCTCACATTATGAATGAGCCAGCGAGGGTTATTTTATCCAGAGCAACGGTCGTTCGCCCGCAGCCAAGCGCATGCGACTGCTAAGGCAACGACGAACTCGCGGCACTGTATAAACCTACCCGAGTTGGGGGGTTTTCAGCTATCTGCACACGCCGTCCCGAAATATTTACAATCTTGTAACTCGGTATATGACCTGATATGTGGTCCATGACTTACCAAAAAAAATCACACCGATCCGATAACCCGTTCTGTGTAAAAAAAAAAAGTGCCTTTATATCGTTGAAATTCTTCCCTCTGGCTGGCTAGCTAGCTAGCAAGCTAATTCTCCGCGGAGATATAAGAGCCTACAGAGAAAATGGCAAATCGTAGAATTATGAAACTTGGACCACACTTAGATGTACCTCAGACGCAGTGTCTTTTGCTTTTGAAACCAAAATCGGGTAACAGGGACCGGAGGAAATAAAATTTTTGTATGATAATTAAAACACCGAATAACTAAGGCGTGGTAATTTGTACAAACTTAAAATTAAACATGCATCCAAAACACAAGGAGCTAAATTTGGGGGGACCGTGGGCCCAAAAATGTCAAAAATGAACTCGCTTCTCGCTGAATTTCGACGCTTTTTTCGAATATCGCTGAAAGTATTACACGCCTTGATAGGAAACAGACAGTAAAAAGATGTAATATCCCCCACAAATACAAAAAATTGTAAAAAAAAAAAAAAAAAAAAACGGCAGCCAAGCTTTCTTTCAAAAGTCTTCGGGTTTTTATTCTTTCTCCATAGTTTCGCATTGAAAAGAAGTAAGATCATTTCGCCTGTTGACGAGTGCCAAGCCAACCATTTTCATAGTAAAAAAGTTAAAATTTTAAACTCAAAATCATTTTAAAAAATTGCTTGGCCATTAATAAAATAAATAAATAAATTGTATTAAGAGTCTACCCACTCAGTTACATAACTGATTTTCAGTGGGGGACAGTAAATCAAAGCGATCAAGCCGACCCTGTAGGCCCCGACGCAATCGACGAGTGAGCGATAACAAACCAAAGATCGATATTTTAAATAGGAAATATAGCAATCAGTGGTATGGACAGTGCGAACAGCCGCGGATCAACGCCATAATTAACAAGGCCGATTCAGAACAACTCTGAATTTATTATGTCTTTCGTTGCTAGGACGGCTCCAAAGTCACCGTTCACAAACTTCTAAGACAAGAACTGATAGCCTTAAGTCCAAATCAGAAGTTAAAAAACTTCTGACTTTGGCGGGTATCGAACCCCGGACCTTCTGCATTGAAAGCAGATACGCTAACCACAAGACCAACGAGCCTCACACAAGACCAACGATTCACACAATTGAATTTGAATTCAATTGAATTTGGTTCATTACGAGAACTCAAAAAAGTCATTGACCAAGCAATTTTTGTATGATTTTTAATTTAAAATTTTTACTTTTTTATCACGAAAATGGTTGCCTTGACGCTCGTCAACAGGCGAAAGGATCTTACTTCTTTTCAATGAGAAACTATACTAGGGAGAAAGAATGAAAAGCTTGGCTCAACTTCTATATCTCACAGCATTCACAGCTGAAGACTTTTAAAGGAGAGTTTGTCTTTTTTTTTTTTTTTTTTACAAATCTTTGTATTTGTGGGTAAGGTTATATCTCTAAACATTTGCAATTTGAGTGAGTCACACGTTGAGAGAAACTCGAGTGAAGATTGTGCATGAACCACCCTACTACGATGTGGAAATATGTTTTTATTGAGCAAACGTAACGAGCGTCTCCACTTGACTCTTATGGCTCGAATGTCTGGTTTTTTTTTCTGTTACTGCTTCGATACAGGTCGCACCGTTTCTCTGATCGACCTGAAATTTTGTACACATGTACATACCACCTTTGCGGGTTGCTGTATAGTTTTTGAACAAAATCCGACGGTTGGTTATAAAAAATAAAAATAAAAAAAATGTTCCGATCGTTATGAAATTATGCAGGGTCAATAAGTAGCCTACAAAATTCTCTACTATTTTACAAATTTTCAGCTAAGTCGGTCAAAACCTTAAAGACTTATTGGTATGTAACATTATGGGAATGTCGTACTCGGATCATGTTGCACGTACCGGTGCTCGCTCAACAACGCGACGGGACTTTAGCGTTTTCCTAGTTTACTGTTTACCACTTTACTGTATGTTGGTACAGAAATTTTAGTTCAAATGTTTATTTTCTGATACAAAACATTCTATTTGAGTTCATTGCTAGCAGGTTGGAGTCCATTTCACACCCATTCCTCTTATAATAAAAGGCACAATACTGTTTTTAAATTGGTAGGTTTCAACGATCTGAAATATTTTTTAGGCCTCCGACCAGTCCATAAGTCGAAGGCTATGACCTGGGATAAAGGCTGTCTTGGACTTGGGGAGATGTGAATTGAAAGGCGAAATAATAATAATTGCAAACTACCGGCGGCGGTGGCTCTGCGTGTAGTTTTGTCAGAAGGTCACGGGTTCCGGATCCCACCACTGTCAAGCCAGACTGAAAGTTTCTTGACATTCGTTTTCCAATTTCTCTAAACCCTAATAACCTACCTGAATAGTGTTGCACCGGGTAACAATGGACCTTACTAGGAAAACGCTTAAGTCCCGCCGCGTTGTTGGATGAGCGTATGGTGGCATTGAACTGCAATGTGTTACGCGGATTTTCTGTTGTTCTGTGAAAAAAACATTACTTAGTCGAAGATTTATTTTAATTAAATTAAATTTTAAAAAAATAACTTAATTTTTTTAATTAAATTAAATTTTATAAAAAATTCACTTAATTCTTTAATTAATCGTAATTTTTAAAAAAGAAAAAAATCGTAAAATTGCAATTTTTATAAGAAATAATTATTCGATTGCGTTCAAATTTAATTCGAATATATAAGTTCATGAAATTAAGGTTCTGTAAAAAAAATCATTACAATCAGATGAAGCATGTAGGTGTTATAAGTCAAAGAATTGTTTTAAAAAAGAAAAAACCCGTAAAATTACGATTTTCATGAGAAATAATTTTTCTATTCCGCTCAAATTTCACACGAATATCTTAATTCATAAAATCAAGGTTCTGTGAAAAAATCATTACAATCGGATAAAGCATGTAGGTGTTATAAGTCGAAGAATTTTTATAAAAATCGAAAAAAATCGTAAAATTGCGTTTTTTATGAGAAAAAAATTCCCGATTGCGCTCAAAAACGTGGCAGTTCTAAGTTCAGAGATTTCGAAGGCCTCCATAAAATTTCATCGCAATCGGAGTATCGGTTTAGCCGGAATCGTGTGGACAAAACACAAAAAAAAAAAAAAAAAAAAAAAAAAAAAAAAACATTCCGGATTTTTTTCTCCAGTGTAGTGAAATGGAATCTTCGCTTCGCTCGCTACGCTCATCCAAAAAGCGGTATACATTACAAAAAAATAATTTTTTGGATGAGCGTAGCGAGCGTAGCGAGCGAAGCGAAGATTCCATTTCACTACACTGGAGAAAAAAATCCGGAATGTTTTTTTTTTTTCTTTTTTTTTTTTTGTATTTTTGTGTGTCTGTTAACACGATTCCGGCTAAACCGATACTCCGATTGTGATGAAATTTTATGGAGGCCTTCGAAATCTCTGAACTTAGAACTGCCACGTTTTTGAGCGCAATCGGAATTTTTTTTCTCATAAAAAACGCAATTTTACGATTTTTTTCGAATTTTAAAAAATTTCTTCGACTTATAACTCCTACATGCTTTATCCTATTGTAATGATTTTTTCACAGAACCCTTATTGTATGAATTAATAGATAAGTGTTAAATTTGAGCGCAATCGAGAAATTATTTCTTATAAAAATCGCAATTTTACGATTTTTTTATTTTTTTAACAATTACAATTAATTTAAAAAAATTAAAAAATTAAAGTTAATTTTTTATTTAATTTAATTTAATTTTTAAAAAATTCAACTTAGTAATGATTTTTCCACAGAACAACAGAAAATCCGCATAACACATGGCAGCTCAATGCACCAATTTCGCTCATCCAACAACGCGGCGGGACTTAAGCGTTTTCCTAGTGAAATGTAATTGAGCATGGTGCAGATCTAGATGCTAAATAGCAGTATCAGCAAGCAATACTTTTGTATGCTCATTGTATAATTACAAAAAAATATTAGGCCTACTTGGAATTTGTAAATAATATTATAGGCTTACATTAATAACCCGATGTCCGACATTATGTCTTTGATTATTAGATGAGCGTATCGAGCGAAGCGAGTGAAGCGAAGACTTCAATTTCACTGACCCCCCAAAAAATTTAGCTCGGGTGTTTTTTGTTTTTGATTTTTTGTTTGTTTTTTTGTTTTTCTGTCCGTTTGTTCGCTCGATTCCGGGAAAACGGCATGTGCGATCCTGATGAAAATTAGAGGGGACCTTCGTTTTCTCTGAACTTAGAGGTGTATTGTTTTTGGGTACAATCGAAGAAATATTTCTCATGAATATCGTACTTTGACGATTTTTTTCGATTTTTAGTGCGATATTTTCGTGACATTTGGTCCGATTCTGACCAAACGGGTAGAGCTACAACGTTCATATTTCACATGGACATTAATATTATGGTGATGTAATACCTTTTGAAAGAAAAAGTTGAAAAAGATAGCCAGAATCTATAGAAATAAAGGTTTTAATATAAGTTTTCAATTTTTAGTGCGATATTTTCGTCACATTTGGGCCGGTTCTGACCAAACGGGTGGGGCTTCAACGTTCAGATTTCACATGGACATTAATGTTATGGTGATGTAGTACCTTTTGAAAGAAAAAGTTGAAAAAGTTAGCCAGAATATACAGAAATAAAGGTTTTAATATGAGTTTTTGAGGTTTATAATACTCATTAACAAGTAACAATAGAAACTTGACAACAATCACCTACAATGCATTCAAAAAGCACTTGCAAAGGAAAAGTGCAAACAAACGCAAAAAACGCACACAAAAAACTTACAAAAAACGCTCATCCATCAACGCGGGCGGGACTTTAGCGTTTTTTTAGTTAATTTATTATTGAATAATATTTGACATCATGTGTGTAGGTTTGTGACAACCTTCTACTGAGTAGTTTGCACCAAACCTTTTTAAATTACCCGCCACTGGTAACAACACGCGATCACTGCTATCTATTGGCGTATTCCATTGGCATGCACTCAGTGCGCACTCGACGAGTGCAAATACGTCATAGCACTCGCCCGGTGCGAAGCAGTGCGCCTGTCAGTGCAGTTCCCAATGGAACACAAAAATGTGCAAATCGTGCAAACATGGCGTCCTTTCCAGACGCTGATCAGCTGATGGGAGTAAATAAAAGTGACAATAATGAATAAAATACCTTATCAAAGCATGGACTTAGAATAGTAACTGGATCAAAGGGCCCGACAACAACAACTTTA
Source organism: Sweltsa coloradensis (assembly GCA_024449915.1). NCBI lineage: Eukaryota > Metazoa > Arthropoda > Insecta > Plecoptera > Chloroperlidae > Sweltsa > Sweltsa coloradensis. The sequence continues at coordinate 45,092 of JAMZAV010002258.1, read as the reverse complement.
TTCAAAACTAAAATGATAACAAAACAAATTATTAGTCCTAGGCCTTACTTCGGCATAATCATGATTCTTGGCTACACGGAGTATAAGCCTAGGCCCTAGCTCTAGGCCTAGAGCTAGGGCTTTGGGTTTATAAAGCACCATTATAAACCCAAAGGCTAGGACCTAGAGCTAGGGCCTAGGCTAGGCCTAGAGCTAGGGCCTAGCCCCTGGGCTTATAATGGTGCGTTATACCCAAACCAAAGCTCTACCTCTAGGCCTATTCCTATACATACATAATACTCATTGTCTGAATAGCTGCTAATTAACGGCATCGTAAATTATGAAACCCTATAAAATTGTATTGTTCACTTCGTTTGAGTTTAGCATTATTATCTTCTTCATTGCTGCTGTCTGACGTTTCCATATCTCCAACAACAAAAACAAATGTCCCGCGTCAAATTGTTGCACTCGATTTGTCGCACTGACCCTTGAAGCCAGTGCGCCTCAGTGCGGGTTTTTATGCACTCGCCGAGTGCAGTGCGTCCAATGGAACACGCGAAAGTTGACGTAATGCGAACTCAAAATCCCAATGGAACATGACAATCGCACTCAGTGCGCACTAGTGCGGCCAATGGAATACGCCATATAGACAGGTGAAACAGTATAAAATACATCTAGGAGACAGTGAAATCACTACAATGGTGTACCAACTCCCCGCTTACTATCGGGAGGTATTTAGCGGCTAGTTGTTCCTCATAATACGTATTCGTAGTTTATCTGGAGCCTGGAGGATAGCTAAAGGTCCGTTCATTTGTCCATCTATTTTTACACCTTTTGCACCTTTGAAGAGATAAACTTCTTTTGTCCGGTTAATTACAGTATTTCTTCCAAAGTACTGTTTCTTTTGTCCAGGTGGGGGTAATTAACAAAAACTTTTACACTTTTTTGCACCTGCCCTTTGAGATGTGTTAGAGGTAGTAAGCTATTGAAATTTGCACAAATTTCAAGATTAACTTCGTTATTAATGTGCGAAATTGTTATAAAAAGATAAAAATTAAATATGGAAAATATAGTCGGAATCGGAATTTAGTAGAAAATGCTCAAAGCTTGTTATGAATGGATATCTTTCTTAGTTGTTGAATTGAATGACAGATACAGACAGACAACGACACCTCGAATTTGCTGTTTCATTGACACTTAACTTTAAATCGTTTCTTTTTGTCCCTCCGTGAATGTCACACTCGGAGGCACCTTGTAAGCCCAATTTTCTACTTCTTGTTTTTACACCCTAGGTGGAAGTTACAACATTTGAGGTTGGACAAAAGCACAAACCGACTATCCCCAATAGCTCACCGTTACTTTTACGGGCACATTATAATCTGGCCCTTATTGTACAATTATTGTTCTTGCGCATGTTAAACTTCGTTTTATTTTTATTAACAGAGATACTCGCTTTATACGTTTCTCAATGCTTAAAAATTTTGGTTGCTATTACACAATGTGGCACTTTTGAACAACGTCAGCAACAACATAACTCTACATGTTTGTTTGAACATTCTACATTCAGGTTTTTACCCAAGACTTGTACCCTATTGTTGTTGATAGATTTAAGTATTTAACTTGATGTATTTCTATATCGTACAATATTTATGTATGTGACGTCTGAACGAAATTGGTATGGAAGCAGATTGGTGAGAAACAATAAAGCATACGCCAACCTTTGCAAGCTAATGGTAAATATATGCTAAACGGAACCTGTGTCGTGCCTTTGTTCGTCCCGGAAGATTGTCCACCTTGATGTGTTGAGGACGGACGAGCTCGATACTGCCAAGTCGAACGAAATCTCAAACTCCAGTAACTCGTATTTAACGTGGCTTGATTCCAAGGAGTCGCTTGACGTGGGTAACACACGCTTACGTAAAACGATGTCATAACCAGATGGAGCTCTAAATCATACTTATAAGTCGACTATCCCATTGTTTCACCATTAGACTAATTGTGCGCTTTTATATAAGTTAAAAAAATTATGCGTGTACTTCCCGCCAATAGTCCTGTTAAACCATTCGTCTCGCCAATTATTTAACTATTGCGGCCATCTATTAAAGATGGGCAACTAAGTGTAATAAGACTTACTGGCGCTTAAACTCGCCTATCCCACCACAATAAAACAATACACGCCTAAAAAACTTTATTTATATCCAATATCGAAAAACCAATCAAACAACATTCACTGTCACTGTTTTCCAAAAGGAACGCTGTCCAGAATAACAGTTACCACCTTGAAGTGCGGCCCGGTCCCCTTGCTCAAGTCGTAGGGGAGGGGCATCTTGTTTGCCAACTGCTGAAGTTTAATTTATAGAAACTAAAAACTTATTGAGTGACCATGCCAGACAACGAAAGGTTAACACAAATTAAGCGAAACCAGTTTTTCAAATACACTTTTATGAATCACATCAGTTATGTTCCATTTACAATTACAAAACATGTATCAATTCTCAAAAAGTTCCCATAATAAAGTTTCTCAATAATAAATAAGGTTCTCAATAATAAAAAGGTTCTCATAATAACAGTTAGCCAGGCATTTTTAAAATTTATTTTAAAGTTTGTTCGTAGATACAAGATTGCTTTTTCTGTGGATTCGAGATTCGTATATTTTGTAGATTTTAATATTGGCCATGTTCCAGGGGTCAGCCGGGATTCTTTCCGGATACGTCCTAGCCAATTTCCAAAGTCCCTTTAGATCAGTTGGCTAGCCCATCAGTCCATGTTTCAAGTTCTCGCCCAAGTTCCAAGTTTCCAAATTTTCGCCCGAGTTCTAAGATTGTTGTTTTTTTTAACAGTTCCGTGTTGATCCGCCCGTCGTAGACTAGAGCCCCAACCCGACGTGAAAGTCGCCTCGAGAGATCAAGTAAAAGTGTGGTTGCTATAGAAGCAGCAGCAGTCTTCCCGCTCGCGTTCACAATCAGCTGTGATTCTGTGACGGAGTCACGGAATTGAGTGTTGTGATTGGTCTATTGATTGACGCCGCCTTTGGGTGATTAGGCGAGAGGGGGGTGATTTAAAGAGAGGTTTTGCGTTTAAGATATAGATTTCTCCATATTTTATTCATACCTAGCGCTTTTGAGTACGTGACGTAAATTTGCATGATGCGACTGTCATTTTCGGTCGGAGATTATGCACGCACGTGCAAGTGTGTTTGCGCAAATGTTGATAAAATAATTTTTCCTTTCCACACTGGATTCCCTACAAGCTATGTGTGCGTCACTGAATAACAGAGTTCGGAGTTCACTTGCTGCATAAGTAAGATAATTAGCAGAGAGAGATAAAAAATTCCATTCACAAGCTAAAATCTGGTGTGTGTGTTCATGTGTCATCGATTACGTAATCGCGCAGCTGCCATCGAACGAGCGGAAAACGAGCACAAACCTAGTTACTTATTTATTACGCGGTTGGGCTTATAATTTTCCTAAAACACAATAAAATGAATATAATTGGCTGAAATAGTTCATGTATTTATTTAAATGTAATTAATTATTTTCAAATAATTTATACAGTTTTAAAGGCGGGAACAAATCATTCGTATCATTTAACACAAATCAGTTCGTTGTAAATCAGGTTGTATCACTGACGTGGGTTAGAATCTTAATAAAATTTATAATTTATTTATTTCTTATATTTAATAGCATCCCCCCTGAAGGGCTAAAAATTGGAAATGGTAGTGAAAATTTTGAATGATTGTTCTTCACACTAAGTTTTTCTTAAATTTAATTATTAACATTATAGTTTTAACAAATTATTATTTTATTCACATACAAGCATGGTTTATGTTTTGATAAATGAGGGTGTGTTGTTATTAACCACGTGGTTGCAAATACTATTTAGTTTTCAAATCATAGTTTCTTGAAAATAAATTACATAGTGAATACCAGATTTTTCTCAATTTGTGCATTGGGAATTTTTATTTTTATTAGAAGTTAAATATTGCAACATTAGCAATGGATAATAGCTATTGACACACACCTGTTATTTATGTACTGACACCACAAAGGTACAGGAATATGATATGAAAAAAGAAAGGCATTTAGAGGAAGCAATATCACAGGCCTAATCAACGCCAACCAGTCTAGTAACTGAACTAACTATTCTGCTATCTCACCCCTATCCCCTCCGAGAAAAAATTACACAATTGAATAAACGTATCAGTCAGCTTACGTGCGTGTCGCAAAAATTAAACTATCGATCATTTTTTTTTTATTTTTTATTTTTATTTATTTTATTTATTTAGTTACGTCTATCCTATTCATTTATCAAAACTGATTTACAAAAGAGGACAACTAAATAAATCTAATTACATAGATGCAGAAACAACAATAAACTACATTTTCGTAAATATTTGAAATAGAACAACAATGCATTTAAACACAACAATTGTGGTAACAAATAATATATATATATATATATATTATATGCATTTAATGAATGAATCAAATATAATAAAGGGTGTAGAATGAAAAGAAAAGAAAAGAAAAGGGAAAAAAGGAAAAAAGAAAGAAAAAGACGAAGAAAGAAAAGAAAAAAGAAAAAAAAAGAAAAGAAAAGAAAAGAAAAGAAAAGAAAAAGAAAGAAAGGAAAGGAAAAAAAACATTAAAAAAGAAAGCGAAAAGAAAAATACTGATTTATTACGATCCCACTCAAACGAATATGAGGTTTGCCAAAAATCAGGAACAGCAAATCAGGGAGTATAATCAAAAACTTTTCGCGGAAGAAACCCCCCGACCGCGAAATCTTTATTCTTGTGATCATTTTTCATTTTTGTGTTCAAATCTTGATACCATTTAGTCCAAAAAATCTTGACTCATATATATAATTTTATCAGATATATAATTATTTAAAAATTGTTCATGTCAAACTGATCACAGCAATGATACAGGACACCTAACTCATGCTGCAAGCTCCATCAGTGGGCGGCAACCAGACATCTAGGCAGAAAATATAATTGAAAATACATTGATTATATCATAATCAAAGAAATAATGAACAAACAAAGAGAAAATCAAAACCATTAATAAGAACTTTTGAAGGTAAATTAACATAACACAAACACACAGACAATAACCTACAAATAATAGTAAAAATCAATTCTTTGCTCTTTGATTCATTATCATTGCTTCAATTTTACTTTTAAATTGTACAATTCCTAGATCAGTAAACTGGCTTCTAATATCATAAGAAATTGAATTCCAATAGGATACGCCTCTGTACATAAATGACTTTCTAAATGCTTCAGAATTTAATCTAGGAACTTCCAATGAGTTTATTAAAGTAGATTTTCTATCACGATCAACAATTTTAAAAATATTTGGTAGAATACCTAAAAACATACCTTTCAATTCGTCGTATGTATTTACCAGCACGCTATACTTCATCCTCTCCTCAATTCGTGAAACAATCAGACTGCAAATCTCTGGCTCAAGGGAATGATCAAACAGATGGTCAATTCTCTTCTGGAGTACAACATACTCAGTAGAAGGTCTTACTGCCCAAACCACTAAGCAATAATCAATAACAGAGTGAATATAAGAATCTACAAGTAACCTCAACATTCTCTGAGTTACAAACCTCTTCATTCTACTTATAATTCCAATTACTGATGATACTTTATTACACACATATTCATAATGTTTCTTAAAATTTAAATTACAATCTAAGAAAACTCCAAGATATTTAAATTCATACACTCTAGAAATTAATTTACCATTACAATTTAACGTCAAATGAATATCATTCATGCTTCTATAATTAGCCTTATGAAAAATCATAAAATTTGTTTTGCTATAATTAATATCAAGTTCCTGAGTTTTAAACCAATCATCCATCCTCTTTAGAACTTCTTGAAGACGTCTTACGATCTCTTCGACATCCCACCTTCTAAATAAAAGATCAAGTCATCAGCAATATAAGATATAATTGATGCCTCCCATTATAGTAGATATATCATCTATATAAAGAATAAATAACAGGGGTCCCTAATATTTATCCTTGGGGTACTCCACAAAATACATTGAATACTTCTGAACTTTATTTTGCAAGATTTATAAACATTCTTCTATTTAAAAAATAATCCGCCAAAATTGATAACAAATAAGGACTTACGTTATACCTGGTTTTTAATTTTATTAAAAGAGGTAAAAAAGGTACTGAATCAAATGCTTTCCTAAGATCAACAAAGACAGCTCCAACCTTACATTACGTTTATCAATCCCTTTATAGATAAAATCTGTAAATGCTAGAAGGGCACTTTGCGTTGACCTACCTTTCCTGAAACCATGCTGGTTTTCAACTTAAACCTTCAGATGCATCCACTTCATGTAATACCCTCTTGTGTAAAATATTTTCAATAATTTTCCCTACAATTAGAAGAGTTGATATAGGTCGATAAGAATTCCTATCACTCTTTTTACCTTTACCCTTATAAATAGACGTTACCCTTGCCAATTTCAGCTGTGTTGGGAAATCACTACAAGAAAGAAATGGGAAATTAGATACGCTAATAATCGACTATTGATGCGCATTTCTTAAACACTATGCATGGAATCTCTTTAATTGTTGCGGAGCTTCTAATTTTATGGCGTTTAATTACTGAAATGACTTCTTCATTAGTGACATTTGTATGCGGGATATCCTCTGCTTCTCTTCAATTTGAATCTTTAAACTTACCAATTTCACTGGGAAAATCTACATCGTTCCCAACAAAACTTTTTTGTAACAAACAGCAAATGTTAGGATTAGACGTGTAGGATACCCCATTCTCTGTCAATGAGGCTATGCTACACTCTTTTTTCTCTTTGTTACCTGTCAACTTATTATAAACTGACCATAAAGATTTTGAAGAAATATCATTATCAAAAGAAGACTTAAAATGCTCACGCTTAGAAAAACGAATCTGATTATTTACCTTATTTCTAACTTTCTTGTATTCCTCCCACGTTGAATGCCTTCTAAAAATTCTGAATTCTTTGCGCAAGTGTCTCTCCTATGCATGGATTTCCTAATCTCTGCTGTTAACCATGGGGCTGGCTTACCTTTAACTCTTAATTTTAAGGGTGTGCATGCTCATTTAGAGGTTCTACGACTACTTTTACAAACATTTCTAATTTATCATCAGCACTTACCACCATACCAATTTGGTTAATGGGACCACTTAAGATATGTTCATCTACTTGCATCCAATCAACATTTATAATTTCTAGTATTTACAAATTTAGGAAGAAATTTTTGCTTATTAATCTTACGAACACAATAAATTATTCATGATCACTTAATCCTACACTTATAATACCTGACTGAATAATATTTTCATTGTGACTTGCATAAACATGATCAATTAAAGTAGCTGACCTATTAACCCTAGTAACAGACTTTATCATTTGCACCAATCCGTGTGATCTAGTGAGAAATTTGAAATGATTTATTGGTAATGTCTTCTTACTCAAATCAATGTTGAAATCACCTAGAAAAAACAATTCACTAGCTTCCAATTCTAAATTATTTACCTAACTATCAAAACAATCTGAAAATTATTCTATCTTTACGTGTGGAGCTTTATAAACAGCTGTAAAAATGCTTTACATTTGGAAGCCAGAATTTAACTGACTGCAACTCAACATCCATCGGAAATTTAACTTTACACTCAATTACACTAGACATGAACTTCTCAGCAATATAAATAACCAACTCTCCCCCTATCCTTTCACGATCAAATCTTAGCATTCTATATTGTCAACAGAAATAAAACCGTCTTGAATAGACTCTTCTAGATAATATGTTTCACAACAAGCAAATTTATTATCAAAATTATACGTGTCAAGAATAGCCCTCAACTGATCTATATAGCCCTACTTGTCTTACTTACGTATATTGATATGTCCAAGCTTCATTCATTTTGGCAATATAGCTAAACCTTTAGCAACATCATCATTCATACTTTGAAGCTCTTTATCGACATTATGATTAAAAAGATTTGTCATGTAAATTGCATGTACACTTAGAGGGGGAAATAAACAATTCATACAATACCATGTCGGCGAAACTCTTCTTGTTCGATTTTTCAGTTCATAGACATCTTGAACGCCACATTGAAGGCACTTGCTGCTATTATAACTGATTATACACTTATTACATTCCCATGGTCCAAGTATTGAATCGAATATTTCATTGGTCATATTTATACATACCCGATGGAAAATGTCTTTACATACCGAGCACTCTAGGCGTTTAGTTGTATTGTTCTTTTTCGAATTACATACGGTACAACGTTTAACTACTGGTTTAGCCATTATGAATGAAAGAAATTGTAATGTTATAATCGAAAGAATATAAATCAAATTCCCTATAGGCCTAATTCTGCTGTCAGAAAAGTAAACAATAATATTTTGAAGTTTGTTTATATAACAAGCGAACGTTCCAATTGATTTTTTGACAGAAAATCAAAAGTCAAATCCTTTTTTAAATATTTACTTCATAAAAAAATACTTTATGATACAAATTTGGCTTCACAATGATACTTCAAAATAAGGGAAGGATTTTAATGTCAACGAACTCAAAAATTACTAAATAAATATAATTATTTAATGAGTATTTAAGCCTAAAGCTTGTCGTCAAGGTACACAATGATGAAGACGTTAACACAAATCTAAATATGTTTAAATTCCTATAAAGATATTAAATTAAATGAAATGTATTTGCTCACCGCACACACTGAAACTCTAAATAACCTTATTGCGGCAAAATCACTATCTGAAAACCTTTGAATGCTTACAAATTCAGATTAAAACACAGGAGTGATTTTTAGGGTGACAGGTTAGTAAGAATACCACAGCCACCCTGGCCATTTTATAATCAAATATCTGAAATCATGTCTAATCAGAATCCTTCCGTCTAACCGCGTGGTTTAACTGTGTATCTGTCCACAAAATTATTCTCTCGTTGAGGTAAAATCAAAGTCAAAATCATGAATCAAGTTTTATAATTGTAAAATTGCACCATGGAAAATCTTTCCAATAATCAAAAGAAAATATTATTTATTCATTTAAATGTCACAAATTATGATCGTGATAGAAATTATTCAGCATTGCTGTTGTTTAAACATAGGTAAAATCACAATACAAAAATCAGCTAAAAAAATAAGGTATGATATGATGATAAGAATGTGTATGTAGTAGTAACTATAGTTACTGTCCGGTCTTACAATGGAAAACCGCCCGCTCTTCTCTTTAAAACTAAGTTAAATTCAATTAGGTGTGGTATTCTCCAGGACCAAATTTTGTTACGCTCAACCAATTTTGAATGTGTACTACTAGTCTGTACTAAGATCTTCATACACAAAAATTTCTAAATCACTAAATACCCCTGGTAAAATGGTATCGGTGCCTTGTTCCAGTTATGCGAGTTCCCAACTAAGTTGGTCAAATTATCGAATTATATTCCGCTGTCAAATGCAGCTCTCTCTCCTGCTGTTCACTTCAGCCTCCCTCTACCTAATATTATTTTGCTATACAGGCCCAACTGCACTGGACAATACCACTTTATTAAAATACAAAATACGATCAAAAGAATAACATCGATTATTGTTTACATAACGTCCAAAACTAATAAAAAGGTTATTTAAAAAAATGTATTTACGCTCGCATACCTAATACAAGGTCCTGCAGCCAAGCAACGACGTTATCCCCACTCACTTATATTACACGATGACAAAAAAAAACAAGCTAATTATGCATGATTAATAAATGTTGATTAATGATAAGGTTGATTAATTATATTGGTTCAGAAAATACAATCTCCTCGTCTTATTGATAAGCACATCTGTGAAAATTATACCACTAAACCATGTCAGTGTGGGGTGTTTGTATTTAAATGTGAAAAGTTGTTATTGTTGTAACAAATAAGTCCGCAAAAACTTCAAATTGAAAAATATTTGAACTATTCACTGTTTAATCCCCTCCATCCCTCTGATAATCATCTAGTTTCTGTTCATTATGATTTAAAATTATAAAATTTATTGTATGGCTCCATCCAATATCACTAAAAAGTCAAATTATTTTTTAAAAAATTATTTATTGAAATTTACTAATCCAAAAATGTGTCAAAAACAAAATATGGTAATATACAAGGTTGCAAAAACAAGGTAACGTCAAGTTCAAGTTTTAGTTCACTGTTCAAATATCTCAAATTAATTTTTAAATTGTTCGGGTTCAAATTCCACGAAGGTTTGGTTCAAATTCAAAAATACGCCAAGTATTATTTTATTATCGAGCTTGCTCGAGCAAATTTTAATTTATTTTATTTTAAATCCTATGTCAAATCCAAGTTTGAATTTATTAAAAATAGCTCAAGTTCAACAACGTTCAGTTCAAAATTATTTCAAATTCAATCATTTGTAGGTTCCCATCTGATTTTATTAAATTCCCAGATTATTCTTCAAAAGCACAATAGTTCACATCCCAGTTCAAGTTCAAGGTCACGATCCATTTCCAGTTCAACGTATGAATTCACGTTAAGTTTTAAATTTAAATTCAAAGTGAGGTTATGTTGCAACAAAAATTGCAAAAAGTTCCAAGCAAAGTTAAAGAAGTTATCTAAGAAAAATAATTCAGTGTCTCCACGTTGCCAAGTTATGTTTTCTTCAAGAAAAATAAAATTCATTGCAAGTTCAAAGCTCAAATTATTAGTTCAAGAAATTATTTAAGTTCAACAACATCTCAAAAGTATTATATTTTTTTAAATTACAGGTACAAATAAAAATTCATATTCAGAGTTCCATGTTTACTTTCAAAGTTTCAACTATAAATTAAAATCTCATTTTCTACGAGTTCAAGGTATGTTTAAATCATTTTAATATAAAAAGTAAGTTTATTTTTAAAGTTTGAAAATCAAATTTAATATTAGCTAATTTTAACTTCAAAAAGTTTTAATGTTAGAAAAGTGTGAGGTTATGTTTTGGTTTGGGGTGTGACAAAACATATGTGTGTGTGTGTGACAAAACAAGTTGAGTGTGACAACCTAAGTTGTGTGTGATGCACTAAGAAGTGTTCCCCTTTAAGTTGTGATATAAATGTTCCCCTTTAAGTTGTGTATTAATATTTGAGAGTGAATGTACTCATTGCCACAGTGGGTCGAGATGAGATTTGTTTATCTTATCTAAGTCATAAGTTTTTATTGCTTTACGAAGTCACAGCTGAGTTGTATATTTCTGTGGCTGGGTGCAAAAAGGGCCAATGTCAGAAAAGTGAGTTTTGAGTTATTACATAGTTTCAAGATGGCGGCGAGTGAGGATCACGTTTCATCCGGCTCTACAAATAAATTAGGAAATAACTGTGAATTATGTAATTCTGGGATAAGAAAAGGTGTAAAGTGCATTTCGTGTGACAACATTGTTCATTCAAAGTGTTTAAAACTTACGAAAAATTGCGTCGGTGACAGTAATTCACAAAAAACAGACTGGGTGTGTTCGTACTGTACGGGTGCTGTGAACAACGTGGGTAATGTGGTGAAAGATCTGCCTGCTGCTGCCATCCCCGCGGACATTCAAGAACAGTGTGCTATGTTAAAACGTGAAAATTTCTTTTTAAATAAATTAGTGGCGAGCATGGAGAGAGAGAGTGAGCTCAAAGAAGGAAAAATTAAGATCTTAGAAGCGGAGATCAAGAATTTGACCCAAGACAATGGCAAATCACAGTCGCTCAATCGGGAAACTGTATCAGTAAGTAGGCCTACTATTTATAATAAACAGTATAGTGATATCGTGGCTCGTAGCAACCTAAGTGAGAAATCAACTTCTCATAAACCAGCGATTGTTATAAAACCTAAGGAAAAAACGCAGAACAGTGATATGACTAAAAAGGCTATAAAAGACAGTATTAAGCCTGAGACCATGAAGTTAGGAGTATACATGATGAGAGGAGGTAGGGACGGAGGCGTTGTCATAAGCTGTCAGGACGAATCTACGCTTAACACGTTACGAGATACTGCTCAAGATGCACTGGGTGGTGATTATAGTGTGGATTGTCCACGTAAACGTAAACCTCGGCTTATGATTACTGGCGTTGACGTGGCATCAGCGACTGATGACGGTGACTTGAAGGCAACGATTGTAAATCAAAACAATCTAGATGCGCTGACTACGGATATGCGAGTTGTATACAAGGGAAGAGAAAACAAGTTTGGACTGATAAATATTGTGACGAAGCTTCTCCAGATACAAGAAAGTTACTTCTTCGCGATAATAAACTTAATATTGGATGGAGAAGATGAAACCATTAAAGACTATGTTTTATTAAACGTTGTTATAAATGCCAGGCGTTCGGCCATTTTGCTAGAGATTCCCAAACCGTGCGAAGTATGCGGTTTCTGCGGCGGCAAGCACACATATTCCCAATGTACAAGTGACGTGGCTTTATGCGCAAACTGCAGTAAGGCAAACGTGTCAAACCCAATCTTAAGTTTGACTGCAGACACGAGACAAACAGTAGTGAGTGCCCATCATACCAACGCTTGTTCAACTCCGAGCTGCAAAAAGTCGATTATAAAAATCAATGAACTAGGGATAAGGAAGTGGCGAAACTCATCATGAGCAACCATTGGCAAAGTCTTTGTGTGTAGTGATAAACCCAACTCAGGCAACAAACAGCAAGAAAGAAGTCTGGCAACTCTACGAACTACAGTGATACCTATTGCAGGGTCTTTTTGTTACTCCACTGGACTCTAACCCGGAAAGTAGTTGCACTCTAGTGATAAGCAACGACTGCTAATTTTTTACACAAACATTCAGTGCCTACGTAACAAGGTCGATGAAACTAGAATCATACACTTTATCCCAACCTTGTGATATAATCTGCTTGTCGGAACATTGGTTGACGGAAGAAACAGGCCCCTAGTGTGCACATACTAGGGTAAAATCTGGTAAGCTTTTTTTGTCGAAAAGAATTAAAAAACGGTGGAACTTTAATCTTTGCTAAAGTTGGCCTGCAAGCTAAAAAGCTGGATAGCTTTGATAAGTTGTGTACAGAAAAAAGTGTTAGAGTGCAGTGCCATAGATTTTTATTCAGAGTGGGGAAAGGGTTTTTTAATTGTTTGTATATACAGGTCGCCTTCGTCGAGTTTCGATATTTTTTATAACAAGTTAAGAGAAATCTTAAAAATTATAACATTAAAAAAGTGTAAATTAATAATTTGCGGAGTTTTTAATGTGCATTTTGCTGAAAATCATCCTCATAGTAATTCTTTAACAGATCTGTTTTTATCTGATAACTTTAAAGCCTCTGTCACCGTCCCAAACGAGGATTTCAAAAAATTTGCAGCACGTGCATAGACAATATTTTTTCAAATATTGAAAGTGACACATCTGAAACCGATGTTTGTGACTATGGTCTGTCGGGACCACTGTATAATTAGGCATGCTGTGAAGTTAAACGTAATGCCTATTAGAGAAGGTACTGATAAAGAAACGAGACAATTTAGTAATCATAATATTTACAAATTCATCGCTTACATGAGGGGGGTTTAAATTTGGGGGAACCTGTTTTGTTTTAACATGTGTAAATATTATGTTTGATTCATTCATGAGTATTTTTTATCAAGTGTTTAATCGAGCATTCCCCTTAAAAAAAGTTAAAGAAACCGTTAAACAACAGGAACTTGGTATACAAAAGACTTGTATTCACTGTCACTGCAGGTAAAAAATGCATATTTAAAATCCAAGGGGCCAAAAAGATGTAATTTAGATATTTCGTATTACCTAGAAAATTAAAAAATTGTACAGAAATAGTATTATGGGGCCAAGCGAATTTACTTAAAAAACTATCTGGCTAATGCTAAAAAACAAATCTAAAGCCGCATGGGATGTTATTAATACTTTTCTGGCGGTAACAGGAGGTTCACCCTTGGACATAAACATAACAAACGATTCAACCCTTATTACTTTGCAGGAAATGTAGCAGATATGTTCAACAAGCATTTTGGCACTAGTGTGGCTGAATTGAGAAAGTCACTGCCGTCGAATAACAGCCCCTCAAATGTGTACAATAAACCTGGCACATACAATATCCAACCTAAATCTACAAGTGTCCATACTCCGATCAATGCCATGTTTCTCAGGCCTATGCGAAAACAAGATTTTTATGATATTGTGGACAAAGTTAGTAAGAAAAAGTCCTCTGGCTTAGATAGTATTCCTTGTAATATCTTAAAACATGTGAGCGTTTACATTGCGGTCCACTCTTTACACATTGTTAAGAGTCATTTATTCAGGGCAAATTTCCAGATGCTTTAAAAAAAGCTAAGTGGTCCCTATATTTAAAAAAGGTGACAGAACTAAGTTAAGTAATTATCGTCCTATATCATTACTTTCTGTGTTTTCAAAGATTTTGAAACTGCTATCGTAATAGATTAATCTTTTTTCTTGACAGTCATTCGCTAATTAAACGAGAGCCAGCATGGTTTTTGTGAAGGGGAAGTCCACTACGACTCCCACTGGGGGATATTACCCTCTCATGAAATTGAGGCCTTTGACAAACGAAACACGTGATAGGTTTATTTTATGACTATTCTAAAGCATTTGACAGTGTCATCATGAAATGCTTCTTAAAAAATTTGAACCCCGGGGAATTTGGGCGGGAAAACCCTCATTCCTGGATAAAATCGTACCTAGAAGATCGTAGCCAAATTGTTTGTATATCGGGTAAATTAGAAACAACTTTTTCAAAAGAAGTGAAGTTAAGTTAGGCGTACCGAAAGGGCCCGGTGCTATAAACCTTTGTTTTTTATCGTTTCATAACGACTTGACAGATTCGGTAAATATGGGTAAAGTTACTCTATATGCAGATGATTCGAATGACTTAATTTTAGTAACCTTGTCTTGAGTCGTTGTATTCTGAAGCAGGCGGGCTGCTAATCAAATGGTTGTATGGTGTGATGATAATGAACTTTTTTTTAATGCTGATAAAACATTGTTGATGCAGTTTAAAACAAAACAAAAAAATATTGACAGAAGTCCTCTTGTTTATATTAAATCTCATTCTTTTGTTGAAGTTGATGTGACTAATTGTCTTGGGTTTTTTGAAAATGTGCTGGACTGGGGCATACACATTAATTATGCGAGTAAAAAACTTGCAGGAGGATGTTACCTTATTAAAAGACTGATGGGTATGCAGTTACGTGTTGTAAAATTAGTTTACTTTGCATATATCCAGTCCAGCTACAGTATGGGATTGTCTGCTGGGGGTTGTCACCCCACGCCATTAGACTTTTTTAGACTACAAAAAAGGGCTGTACGGTATATGTCCCATGCTAGCAGTTATGCCCACTGCAGGGAGTTATTTAAAGACCTAGAGATTTTAACTTTGCCCTGCCTGTACATTTACAATGCAATTTTATATGTTTTAAATAATGACAAGCTAACAACGACTAACGGTGATTGCCATGCCCCATTTTTACTAGGAACAGAGCAATTTTAAAATTGGAGAGCATCACCAAAAACCTATCTTGTATGCGACCTGATATCTCAGGCGCTAAATTATATAACAAGCTGCCCAAATACTTAAAGAGAACAATGTGATAAGTTTTAAGAATGAACTGAAGAGATTTTTAACTAACAATCCGTTTTATTCTGCCCAATGAATACCTGACATCTTAAATCTTTGTTGACTTGTTTTTATTGTATTGTATTGTAGTGCTTACTCTTTGTGTGTTATATTGTTGACCTGCCCAATATCATTGTAATGATAAAATTAAGGACCAATAAATTTTTATTATTATTATTATTATTTTAAATATTATTATTATTATTATTTATTATTATTATTATTATTAAGGTTTGAATGAAACAACAACAAAAATTATTTCATTATTTTCATTTAATGGACAACTTATTACTGTGGAACAAACGGATATAAGTGATATTGATTAGGGTACATGTATCAAAATAATAAATTGAAACAAAAAACTGCAAAAAAAGTGTAAAATGGTCAATTTTGACCTTTTACATTCCCCTTTTTGAAAAAAAATGAAGAAAAATGAAAAAAAAATATGACATTGGCCCATTGGAAAAATTCCCAGTTTGTTTGCTTATATCTTCTTCTTTCAAAAAGTTTCTTACATTTTTGAGTATCTTGTGTCAGCAATTTGAAAAAGAAGCTTTAATTTAAATTGCTTTGTAAAATAATTTTTAAAAAACTCATTAAAACATTAACCAACAGATATTTAAACTTCTGCAAAGCTCTTTTTAAACGTCTTCAACGTCCGATTTAGGCAAAACATCCTGTTCGTTCAGGCCCTCCCTTCTACAGCCTTCAGTCATTTAGTCAAAGACCAATAATTGGTTCATATTCAATAATTCGATGGATCTTTCGTGTAAAATTTGTGAAGGGCGTAGGCCTTAAATCATTTACCAAGAGGAGGTCTAGACTTGCATACAACAGGTACCTTGGTCAATTAGGCATTAATTAACCGGGGTATTTCAATGAATATGCCCTTTGAAGCAAGTCTACATTTAATAAGTCTAAGAACCATATTTCTAGATAGTTACCCCGGAGTTCACAGGTTAACTCAAAAGAAAAACGGCTATATTGGGTTTGGGAAACAGCCCCTAGCTGTCACAACAACATCCTAACAAGCACCGCCAGCAATTGGTAAACAACATAACCTTACAAGCACCGTCAGCTATAGAAATGGAATCATTTTA
Source organism: Sweltsa coloradensis (assembly GCA_024449915.1). Lineage (NCBI taxonomy): Eukaryota > Metazoa > Arthropoda > Insecta > Plecoptera > Chloroperlidae > Sweltsa > Sweltsa coloradensis. The sequence continues at coordinate 28,375 of JAMZAV010002258.1, read as the reverse complement.
CCAATTTCTGAAAAAATAATTTTTGGGCCAATGTCATCGTATCCCAGCATAGATCGGGAAAATATAAAACTGTCAAGGGCCAATGTATACCTATCTTCTACACTAGGCTAGCTAGGACATTGGCCATTATTGCATTCGAAAGCTGAGAGTTTTTACATTGTAAGCCATATCCAAACTCAAAACAGCGCTTTTCTGACATGGCCCTTTTGCACCTAGCCACAGATTTATCTGTGGAGGCATGCATCCATTTTTTTATGTTTTTTTTTAAGTCAAGGTCAAATTTTATTTAACAGCTGGTGAAATCTATCCCATACTCTATTTCTCACTTTTCTATTTTATAAAACTGGGAGGTTTTAAATCCCCTCGAACCTCCTTTTTCCTTTCTGTTCTCTATCCATTCTGGTTTAACATTATCCTGCTTCTATTTCTATCTCTAATTCAAGTTTAAGTTCAAGTTCAAAATTTATTCTATTTTTAGTCCAAGATTTAAAATAAATTCAAAGTTATTATTTAAAATTCACTATTTATATTTTAAGTAGCAGTCAAGTTTAGTTATAAATTATTAATGATTAGGTTTGAGTTAATAGTTGAACTTATTTTGATTTCTTTCAAGCAAGATTTTTGTTAGGGGTTCTTTGATGATATGGCCTTAAATTTTTCTACATTGTGGGATTCCCCCATCCATGTTTGAAACTGGGTCAATTACTGGTATGCGTTGATTCCAGTCGAAATAAATTAAAGAATTTGTGAGTAACTTTTATTTCAGCACTAGATGGTATAGGGACTGTGAATCTTGGTGACGTTTTCTTTCGCTTTCTACCTTTTCTTTCCAAGTTTTCTCGAGCAAGTTGTATTTTATAGTTATGCGGTGTGTCTGGTATTCCACTATCAGGAGTTTCAAACAGTTTATTTATTTTACGATCAGGTTTCTCATTATAATGTAGTTCCCAAGGAGTGAAGCCCGTGCTCTCATGATAAGTTACATTTAACCAGGTTTCTATGTTTGGAACTACCCAAGAAGTGTGTTTCTCTGAGCAAAAATGCCCCGACAGAATCGTCCTATTCACGCATTACTCGTTCTGACGGGTTAGATTGTGGAGCCTTATTGATGATATGAAAAAATGTATCCCCTAATTCTCTAGAGCACTAGTTCAACGTTTAGATGTATACTGGCTGCCGTGATCACTCAATATACGATTCGGTGTTTGAATATTGTTTACATAGTGTGCTAGCTTCCTACAACATGCTTCTGCCGTAGCCTGTGCTAGTGGGTATAAACTTACTAGTTTTGAAAACACATCTAAAAACACTAGAATGTATTGAGCACCTCGCTGCGAACGAGGGATAGGGCCAAACAGATCGGTCGCGACGAGCTGTCCTATGCCTTGTGGGATTGTCGGAGTAAAAACACCATGACAAGCAAGCGGAGGGTGTTTTGTGCGTTGGCACCGATCGCAAGTTGCTAAGATTTTTCTAACCGTTCTTGCCAGATTCTTCCAATAAAACATTTCTTTTATCAATGCAATGCATTTAACCGAACCAAAATGTCCTATCTCTTCGTGCACATTCCATATAATATCGGAAACTAAACTCGCTGGTATGCATAAATTCCAAGATCCGTCAACTTTGTAAAACAGTTTTTATTTATGAATTTTAAAATTATCCACGTATTTGGAAATTCCTGTTCCCTGTAGGTTATCTATGATTACTCCAAATTTTTGATCTCTCACTTGTAGTTCATGAATGATTTTAAACTTTTTACGTAGTTCATTATCAAAACTCTGGGTTAATTTTGCTATCGTGATTTCAATATCTGACTGCTGTGGTAATACTACTTCACCCGTTTCATCTTGCGGATATCTGCTCAAAGTGTCAGCGACAGTATTATCTCTACCATGACAGTGTTGAATTTTAAATGGAAATTCTTGTAATAACAAAATCCAATGAGTTAAACGTCCCGACAGTAGTCTGCATTGTTTTAGAAAAGTTAATGCTTTATTATCAGTGATTATGGTTAAATCTGAGCCTAGCACAAAAGTCCGGAACTTCATCAACGACCACATTATACAGAGTAGTTCTTTCTCAACCGTCATATACGACAACTTAGCACCTTTCAATGTTTTTGAAGCAAAAGATATTACTTGAATATCACCGTTATCATCTAGCTGGTAGAGTTGACTTCCCATTCCATTGTCACTGGAGTCACATTACAAAAATAAAGGTTTACTGAAATCCGGGTAGTTTAAGACGACCGATTCTATGAACAACGTTTTAACCCTCTGAAACGCCATGTCTAGTTCTTCCGTCCATTTCCATGCAACATTTTTCTTAAAGGCATTATATAATGGGGCCGTGGCTTCCGCGTTGGATTTGGTAAAGCGTCGATAGAAATTAATTAACCCAAGAAAGGATTTAAGCTGTTTCACATTTTTAGGCCTAGGCCATTTCTGTATGACCTCTAACTTTTTCGCATCAGTTGCTACTCCCTCTGGAGTCAGGACATGTCCTAAGAACAGAACATTTTTCTGACAGAACTTAGATTTATATAGGTTTACAGTAAGATTAGCTTTATCAAACTTGTCAAATAAGCGATCCATATGTTCAATGTGTTCATCGTATGTTTTTGATGTGACCAGCATGTCGTCGATATAGGTAGTCACAAAGTCAATAAGTTCGTTACCGAGTATTTCATCAAGACACCGCGTGAATGCTGCCACAGAGACATTCAAACCAAATGGAATTACTTTGAATTGGTACACTCGTGAAATATATATTGGAAAGCAACGTACTTACGACTTTCCGCGCACAATGGCAATTGCCAAAACGAACAAGTAAAATCAAACGAACTCATAAATTCCATCCCGATGAATTTCTGTAAGATCTCTTCTGGTACATTTGGGGATTCTCTATCTGGTACGATGTACTTATTAATCTGTCTAGCATCGAGGCAAATTCTAACAGTTCCATCTTACTTAGGTATTATTACTAAAGGACTAATATACGGAGACGCTGATCGTTCTATAACACCCCATTCAAGCATTGTTTGTAACTGTTTTTCAACCGCTGCACGGTACGCGAAAGGTACGGGATAATTTTTACCATAAAATTGTAGGCCTATATCCTCTTTAATAATTATTTTATACTCGCTGTTTACTCGACCTGGTTTAGATGAAAAAATATGACGATACTTCATTAATAACCGATATCACTTCCCTTTCTGTTCTTCATCTAACAGTTCCTGTTCATCAACAATTTTAAAAATTTCCTCTTCACTTGCTACTTCCTCTTTATTGTCTATTTTTTCAACATTGTTTAACGCACACAAATTAAGAAAATCTTCATCTAACTCTGCAATCTCAATACCTTCTCCCACTATCTGTATCCGACACATTTCTAGATTTTGTAACTCTTTATCAAAATATTTACCATCGCACATTGGTAAAGTTATTATCGAATCTCTGTGGTTCATCTCTATAGTTTTATTTTTAAAATTCAAACGAACTTTATGCTGGTGTAACCAATCAACTCCTAGTATAAATTCTTTTATTAAATTCTTTATTATCAAACACGTAACATCATATTTTATCTCACCGCAAGTTATTGTTAGAAAGGCTTGTTTAGTTACTTTAATACTCTTTTTACCCAAGGCCCCCAAAATGCTTACACTTACCACAGGTAGTACCATGATTTTATGTTTTTGTATTAAATTCTCAAACAGTTCTTCAGAGATACAGGTTACTTCACTACCAGAATCTATTAACGCTCGACAAGACAAATCATGAATTTCAATTTTAAATTTCTGGACATTTGTATTTGTGTATTGTATTTGTGTTGGTTTATACAAAATTCAACAATCTGTTATTTAGCTGGTTTTGGTATTTAGTTTTTGTTGATCCCTCGCACGGTTGCACCTGTGCTTGCTTGCGATTGTCATATTCTCACACGACCTCAACGAAAAACGTTTTCATGTAGCGTTATCTATGTACAGTTTCTAAAACAACAGCTGCCTATAAACGTTTTCGTCCAGTGTAGTTCCTAATATTATCAAATTCGTAAGTTTTTTATATTAGCGATACTAATTTAACATTTTCCCAATACATATTCATGTTTGTCACTACCTGTTCTGCAGGTCGTGAGCATGCCCTCACGATTGCCGGGACGAATCCACCTGTTATCACCAATTTGCAGCTTTGCGAGAGGACATTTATTAGTCCCCGACTTTCGATGACATGTAGACAGGTGAAGAAAAGTCCGTCTGTGACTGCAACGAAGGATGACGTCATAAATATCAATAACGATGGCGAGAACATTTTGTTCACTTCTTGGGCTAGATCACATAAACTGTTGTGAGCGTCGCATAGTTTCTTCAAAGATGTTTGTGTATATTTTGGTGGCATAGTTGTTATAACAGTTACTCGTTCTGTCTCTTTTAAGTCATTAAGGTATGCATAAAAGTATTCGTTAACTATCTGAAATCTGTATTTTATTGAAATAACAATGTTAATAAATTGAAGAAAAAATATGTAATTTACTGCTTTGGTGCTTAATATGCTGCCACGTACAAGTATATTGTTAACTTATTTTTGAACATTGTTAATATCATAAATACCGTTTTATATTAGCGTATGTATAACAATAAAAATAAATACCTGTATAACTGCATATTTTGTAGAGGTGTGATATAGAACTCTAATTTTACTAGTTTGTAGAGATTTTTCTTCATATTTGTTTTCTCATATCGATGATGAATGACTGAAATCCAGAGAATTGATCAATGCCCAGCTTACCTATAAACACACATATTATTAATAAACTCAGTTAAGAACTATTGTATGACCAAGCCTTACGTACCAGTCACTTGGTCGTTCTCTGTTGGTGTATCACAGTCTGTATCAAGCTTGCGGATGGTCCAAATTTCAACTCGATCCAACCCTCCGTTCGAACGTTATGGCGAGATATATAATAAAAAAAAACAGTGACATTTTTTCCGGCAGAGTCAAATGGAAACGCTCGCTTCGCTCGCATCATAATATGGCTTTGTACTTTAATACGCCAATAGGATGGTCGTAATTTGTTAATAAGCAAGGGAATAGATGCTGTACAAACTGCTATTTAAACCTCGTCGCAGCTTGGAACTTACACTACGGATATAATCCCCAATCTATGAACGCTTTTTCAGGCGCGTTGTTTCATAAGCGTAAATGGTGCGTCATGTGTTATGCAGATTTTCTGTTGTTCTGTGAAAAAATCATTTCAATCTGGTAAAGCATGTAGAAGAAACATTTTTTAAGCGAAAAAAGCGTAAAATTGCGATTTTCATAAGAACTAATTTTTCAATTGCGCTCAAATATCACACGAATATATAAATTCATAAAATTAGGGTTCTGTTTAAAAATCATTACAATCGGATAAAGCATGTAGGTGTTATAAGTCGAAGAAATTTTTTTAAACGAAAAAAAAGCGTAAAATTGCGATTTTCAGGAGAAATAATTTTTCTGTTGCGCTCAAATTTCACATGAATATAATAATTCATAAAATTAAGGTTCTGTAAAAAGATAATTACAGTCAAATCAAGCATGTAGGTATTATAAGTCGAAGAAATGTTTAAAGATTTTGTTTTAAATCGAAAAAATGGTATAATTGCGATTTTCATGAGAAATAATTTTTAGATTGCGCTAAAAAACGTGGCAGTTCTAAGTTCAGAGATTTCGAAGTCCTCCAGAAAATTTCATCGCAATTGGAGTATCAGTTTAGCCGAAATCGTGTTAAAAAACAGCCAAAAATACAAACAAAAAAAACATTACGGATTTTTTTCTACAGTGTAGTGAAATGGAATATTCGCTTCTCTCGCTACGCTCATCCAATAAGGAAAGCAATTTAACATCAAGTTGAGTTGAAAAATTAAGTAATATTCGTACTAGGAAGCTTCGCAAACGCTTTTTCAGGCGCGTTGTTGATTTTACTATGAAAACGCTTAAGTCCCACCGCGTTGATAGATGAGCTTTTCTGTAAGTTTTTAGTTTGCGTAGGACCACTTACGTAAGTACGATATTCATGAAAAATATTTCTTCGATTGTACCCAAAAACGTGGCAGGTCTAAGTTTAGAGATTTCGAAGGTTCCCTTCCAATTTTCATCAAGATCGCATATTATGCCGTTTGCCCGGAAGCGTGCGAACAAACAGAAAAAAACGAAAAAAAAAACATTGGAGCTAAATTTTTTGAGGGGTCAGTCAAATTGAAGTCTTCGCTTCGCTCATCCATTTAATGTATTTTGTTAAAGCTCTCTGAACAAAGTATCTATAGACCTTGGACAAAGAGTTTAGATTTCTAGAAGACTCTGTACCACCGCTAGGTATATTTACCTTAAATGTGTTATTATTGTTTTATTTTTGTTTGTTTTCGATCTTTTGACATTGACAGAAATACGTGAATAATACTAGTTTGCTACTTATAAAGTGTTTTTAAATCAATCGCATTAGATAACATTTTGCTTTTACACTACAAGGTATGAACAGTGTTGCAACGTGAACAGAAACTGAGAAGATTCCAACTACAGATGAATGAAGACGTAATCGGAGGATACAGAAAGACAAACTAACCTATCACTACTACTCAATGGTAACCGGACGATTTGCCAGGCGGACAATTTGCCAGGGTCTATTTTGGGGGGCTAGGACAATTTGCCAGGCAAGTGTATGAGGTCACGGTGGGGCTAGGACAACTTGCCAGGCTAGAGTGTGACGTCACGGAGGGGCTAGGACAACTTGCCAGGCGTTATTGAAGGGCTAGGACAACTTGCCAGGCTGGTGTTGACATTGACATGAGCACGTGGTAACACATATCTGAACTGCAGGAAGAGTAATGCCAAGCACCGAACTTGTAAAATTAAAAACCAGGGACAAGGTTGTAGTTCTTGTCAGAATCCTAAAATTCAGGAGATGGCGGAGTATTACCCCCCCCCAAACCACCACCCCCACCACCACTTACCCATAGAAAATTGAAGAATTTATAAAATAATGTTTTAGTTATTTATAGTTATTCGATTGTATTCCAAATAATAGGGAATTTGCATAAGTTAACTAGGAAAACTAGGAAAACGCTTAAGTCCCGCCGCGGTTGTTGGATGAGCGTAATTGGTTGCATTGAGTTGCCAAGTGTTATGCGGATTTTCTGTTGTTCTGTGAAAAAAATTATTACTTAGTTGAAGATTAAAAAAAAAATTTAAATTAAATAAAAAATAAACTTTAATTTTTAATTTTTTTAAATACCTAATCGTAATTTTAAAAAAAGAAAAAAAATCGTAAAATTGCGATTATCACAAGAAATAATTTTTTGATTGCGGTCAGATTTCACACGAATATATAAATTCATGAAATTTAGGTTCTGTAAAAAAATCATTACGATCGGATAAAGCATGTAGGTGCTATAAGATCAAGAAATTTAAAAAACCGAAAAAAGTCGTAAAATTGCGATTTTAAAGAAATTTATTTTTCGATTGTCTCTCAAATTTCACAAGAATACATCAATTCATAAAATTAAGGTTCTGTGAAAAAATTATTACAATCGGACAAAGCATGAAGTTGTTATAAATCGAAGAATTTGTTGAAAATCGAAAAAAATCGTAAAATTGCAATTTTAATGAGAAATAATTTTCCGATTGCGCTCAAAAAAGTGGCATGTTCTAAGTTCAAGAGATTTGGAGGTCTCCATAAAAATTTCATCGCAATCGGAGTTTCGGTTTAGCCGGAATCGTGTGGACAAACATACAAAAATACAAAAAAAAAGAAAAGAAAAAAAAAACATTCCGGATTTTTTTCCCCAGTGTAGTAAAATGGAATCTTCGCTTCGCTCGCTACGCTCATCCAATAAACTGAACCTTTAGGCTATGTTATACTCAAATTTACCAAAAAAACAACATAACTAGACATAAAATGCTACTACAAAGCTTCGCAATCGCTTTTCCAGGCGCGTTGTTGGATGAGCGTAATTTTTAGAACTGAAAAAGCGTAAAATAGAGATTTTCATAAGAATGAATTTTCGATTACTTTCAAATTTCAAAGGAATATATTAATTCATAAAATTAAGATTCTGTAAAAAAATCATTACATTCGGATAAAGCATGTAGGTGTTATAAGTCGAAGAAATTTAAAAAATCGGAAAAAGATCGTACAATTGCCATTATCACGAGAAATAATTTTTCGATTCCGTTCATATTTCACACGAATATATTAATTCGTAAAATAAGGGTTCTGTAAAAAAATTAATAAAATCAGATAAAGCATGTAGGTGAAATAAGTCGAAGAATTGTTTTAAAATCGAAAAAAATCGTAAAATTGCGATTTTCATGAGAAATAATTTTTCGATTGGCGCTCAAAAACGTGTCAGTTCTGAGTTCAAAAATTTCGAGGCCTCCAAAAAATTGTATCGCAATTGGAGTATCGGTTAAGCTGGAATCGTGTTAACAAACAGACAAAAATAATAATAAAAAAAAAACAACAAAACATTCTGGATTTTTTTCTCCAGTGTAGTGAAATGGTATCTTCGCTCACTCGCTACGCTCACCAAAAAATGCGGTTAAAGCTTACGTTGTGATATTACTAAATGTACCAAATAAAATATTTAGCATATTAGACGTTCATTTAAGGAGCAAAAAAGGCAGAAGTACTCTCACAAAAGCGCGCAAATAGTATCATATATCATTTTTTCCACAATACTCTGAAGAATATTATGATGTATGATACTTTCAAGACCAGGAGCCGTTTTTACGTCTCGACGTTTCGAACACGGCCGACGTCTATTTTTCCATCCTAGGCAAAGGCATGTTGTAATGGCTATATCTTAAAAACTAATTAACCGATCGTTCCAAATTTGGTTGCATTGTTTTTTATTGAAATATTTCAAGTTTAAGAAATGTCTCGTTTGTGTATTTCGTATAGAGTTATAGTCTGATTGATTACACTAGGAAAACGCTTAAGTCCCGCCGCGTTGTTGGATGAGCGTATATGGTGTATTGAGCTGCCATGTGTTACGCGGATTTTCTGTTGTTCTGTGAAAAAAATCATTAATTAGTCGAAGATTTTTTTGAATAAAATAAAATAAAATAAAAATTAACTAATTTTTTTTTATAAAATTAAAAAAAAATTAACTTAATTTTTTAATTAATCGTAATTTTTAAAAAAGAAAAATCGTATAAAATTGCAATTTTTATAAGAAATAATTATTCGATTGCGCTCAAATTTCACACGAATAAAATTCATGAAATTAAGGTTCTGTGAAAAAATCATTACAATAGGATAAAGCATGTAGGTGTTATAAGTCGAGGAAATTTTTTTAAAATCGAAAAAAATCGTAAAATTGCGTTTTTTTATGAGAAAAAATTTCCCGATTGCGCTCAAAAAACGTGCAGTTCTAAGTTCAGAGATTTCAAAGGCCTCCATAAAATTTCATCGCAATCGGAGTATCGGTTTAGCCGGAATCGTTGTAACAAACACACACAAAAAAAAAACAAAAAAAAAAACATTCCGGATTTTTTTCTCCAGTGTAGTGAAATGGAATCTTCGCTCGCTCATCCAAATACAAATAGACCTGGCACACACATCGAATTTTAGAGTTGCAGTGGTTTCGTTTCACTCTGGTGTCACAATATTTTTTCAATATTTATTTTTATGATTGGTTTTTACAAAATGATATATTTCTAATCGAATAGCTATCTTCAATTTTTTATTAAAAAATATTTTGATATCATTTGTAATTTTTTGCGATTTGTTGCAACGCGGTTTTTCAGCTATTTAATACAGATGGCCTACACTTCCTTACAAAGTTTAGTTGTTTAAGTACGAAATTCCACTTATTTATGTACAACTTATCTTTACTGTACATGTTGACAAGATTTATTTTTAGAATTTGATGAAGTATATTCAAATTGTAAAAAATAGACCTCCATAAAAGCTATTCTTTCCAAACAATAGTGATTACTGTAAATTCACATAAAGATATTCATAAAATACTGTCAAATATCATAAGTAGTATCATTAGCTGGTGTAGAATTTAAAAAAATTATAAACCACACTTATTAGGCCTGTATAATAATGGTTGAAATAACAAAAAACACCTTTGTTTTGATCAACCAGGGAAATATTATTGTCGCGACATTGATTTACAACTCTTATGATGGTAAATTTGACTAATTCGAGTGCGCTGGACGTTTGCAGTGACGTCACCTGCAATGAACAATTCAACTTTATTTTTGACGAGTGTATTGATTTTTTATGTATTCTCTACAATTGTTCATAAACACATTATATCTCACCATTCGTCAAGGCTCAAGGCTTTCAAGGCTCGAGTGCTTTCTGAAGGAAATTCATCTTCTAAAACTTCTGAATCATCTGAGTTTATCATCTCTTCAACTTCATCTTCGTTTTCTTCTTCACCTCGGAAATTGGAGCATGTTTGAATTTTGGACATGTCAGTGCAATGAAGGCCATTAATAAGGCAACAGCATGTTGTTGGGAGTTACTGGCGAGTACATACATGAATGATAAGCTTGAGCACGGCCAAAGGTGCTGGATCACAGCTCATCTAGTCGATTTCCAATTGGTTATCTGAGCTCATTTGCGTACTCGCAAAACGTGCCGTCGAGTTTGATTTCATAAAGCACTTGTGGTATCACAGCCTGTTACAACATGTATACCTAAGAGTGCTGTACACACTCATACCCTAATGTTTTGTGCAGCTCTCGTCATATCGATACATTTCTGACTGTGAGTCCTGATTTAATAATAACTTGTGCAAGTTTGCCATTCATAGTTATAGCAGGTATATGGTGTAATGCAAGAATGGCTACATTGGTGTCATCACAATTAACAGCACACGCAGCGTGTTTTGCATGGAGCAGCAGTCGTGTATCCACTTCCTCGTGAGTTGTTTTAGCTATTCAACTTAGCTAACTGACTCCAGCTTCTTACTCGATTGGAAGATAATATATTTTGGTACCTTGGGAGAGGTGTTGAGTCAAATTTTTCCAACTCTCTCTGCATTTTTTATTGACACGTCTAAATAAACGTCAAACACCATGTCAATTATCTTAGCATTTACTGAATCTTTTATCATTCTGCTAAACAGATACAAAGATACTTCGTCAAATGTTCGGACAGTGTCTGGTAGCTTTTGTACTAAGTTCATTTCGTCATATAGCAGGCATTGTCAATTGGCATATCTGATTCTCAAGAATTTTAGCATCTTTAAATAAGATTTTCTTCAGACTTGATTTTTGTGTCTTTCGAGGAGTGTCATGAGCTGAAGCTAGAGCCCATGGCAAGCGGCCGAGTGGATGGCAAAGGATAGCTCGCATATCTAATCGTCTGTTCTGAGCAACCAACACACACACACACACAGAGTCAAGACAGATGTTTTGTATCGTTTAATCCTAGATGATGAAAGATGGTGTGTTCTTTGTTTCCGTCTCAGTTCTCGGTCAGTAAGCTAATTTGAAGAGCTAAAAACGACCCAAGAGGAAGTGGATACACGACTGCTGCTCCATGCAAAACACGCTGCGTGTGCTGGATCTTTCAACATAGTAATATATTGTAATGACACCGATGTAGCCATTCTTGCATTACACCATATACCTGATATAACTATATGGCAAACTTGCACAAGTTATTTTTAAATCAGGACTCACAACAGTCAGAAATGTATCGATATGACAGAGCTGCACAAAACATTAGGGTATAATGTGTGTATAGCACTCTTGGGTATGAATGCTGTTACAGGCTGTGATACCTCAAATGCTTTTGCTGGAAAAGGAAAATAATCGGCTGCAAAACTTATCATGAAATCAAGCTCGATGGCACGTTTTCCGTGTCGAAGCTTGGCCAACATTTCGAGATAAATTCAAACACCGTGAAAGAGATTGAAGAGTTTATTTGTATTTTATATGGAGGTAGAAACAAAAAAATATCAACAGCCTTAGATATTCAATTTTCTGCGCCAAAAGAGGTAAGATAGAATCTCAAAATCTTCCGCCATGTCAAAATACGCTCCATTAACATATCATCCGATCGAATTACCAAGCTGGTATAAGGTATAGAGCTTTAAAACAACAACCAGATGTCCCACTACCAGAAAAACACGGCTGGAAAATGAGTTCAGATAACCAATTGGAAATCGACTGGATGAGCTGTGATCCAGCACCTTTGGCCGTGCTCAAGCTTATCATTCATGTATGTACTCGCCAGTAAACTCCCAACAACATGCTGTTGCCTTATTAATGGCCTTCGTTGCACTGACATGTCCAAAATTCAAACATGCTCCAATTTCCGAGGTGAAGAAGAAAACGAAGATGAAGTTGAAGAGATGATAAACTCAGATGATTCAGAAGTTTTAGAAGATGAATTTCCTTCAGAAAGCACTCGAGCCTTGAAAGCTTGAGCCTTGACGAATGGTGAGTATAATAATGTGTTTATGAAACAATTGTAGAGAATACATAAAAAATCAATACCCTCGTCAAAAAATAAAGTTGAATAATTGTTCATTGCAGGTGACGTCACTTGCAAACGTCTAGCGCACTCGAATTAGTCAAAATTTAGTTAACCATCATTAGGAGTTGTAAATCAATGTCGCGACAATAATATTTCCCTGGTTGATAAAAACAAAGGTGATTTTTGTTATTTCAACCATTATTATACAGGCCTAATAAGTGTGGTTATAATTTTTTTAAATTCTACACCAGCTAATGATACTACTTATGATTTTCGACTGTATTTATGAATATCTTTATGTGGATTTACAGTAATCACTATTGTTTGGAAAGAGTAGCTTTTATGGAGGTCTATTTTTTTTACAATTTGAATTTCTTACTCAAATTATTACAAATAAATATTGTCAACATGTACAGTAAAGATAATTTGTACATAAATTAGTGGAATTTCGTACTTAAACGGCTAAACTTTGTAAGGAAGTGTAGGCCATCTGTATAAAGGTAGCTGAAAAACCGCGTTGCAACAAATCGCAAAAAATTACAAATGTTATCAAAATATTTTTTCATAAAAAATTTAAGATAGCTTTTCGATTCGAAATAGATCATTTTGTAAAAACCAATCATCAAATAAATATTGAAAAAATATTGTGACCCCAGAGTGAAACCGAAACCACTGCAACTATAAAATTCAGATGTGTGCCAGGTCTATTTGTGTTGTAATCAGACTAAAACTCTATACAAAATTCACAAACGAGACATCATTTAAACTTGAATTATTTCAATAAATACAATGCAACCAAATTTGGAACGATCGGTTAATTAGTTTTTAAGATATAGCCATTACAACATGCCTTTGCCTAGGATGGAAAAATAGACGTCGGCCGTGTTCGAAAACGTCGTGACGTAAAAAACGGCTCCTGGTCTTAAAAGTATCATACAACATTATATATTCTTCAGAGTATTGGGAAAAAATGATATATGATACTATTTGCGCGCTTTTGTGAGAGTTCTTTTCTCTCTAAATGAACGCTATATTAGAACAAACTAGATTTCAAAATGAGCTATGTACAGCCAAGATAATCTCCGAAAGCGAGTAACTTGATATATCGTTACGTGATTGGTTGATTCTTGATTGGTGTCATGAAGGCTGGTGGGACGTATGACCCGTTTTTTCCGCCTTAATATGAAGGAAACTTTCACCCTTATTTTATAAATGAAAATATCCTCAAATTCATGAAAATACGATATTATTGTGTAAAGGAAGGTGGCCTTAACCATGGCCTCAACCCAGTAGAACCATAAAATAATGTTATGTAAATTCCCTATAACCGACCGTTTGTGGCACCCCAGAAGAAACATGAGCTTCTACAGATCGAGAACCATTAAAAACTACAAATTGTTTCCTATCGGAAAGAAAAGAGCTGTGTACAACTTTAAATCCATTTAATGTTGCTTTAAATTTTTGTGAGGGACTTGGTCAAATTTTTTGCCCAATCTAATGCAATGCAGTCAACCTGTGTGACAGAAGTACATTCAAGTGAATTTAACCAATGATCGATGATCGTGTTGGGGGTGGGATATCGCTTGCCTCCCGGCGGATTTTTAGTTCGATATTTTTATCTACCCCCTGCCAAATTTCGCGCTGGTGTCCGGATTTGCAATTTTCTAGTGTTTTTTTCCCCTTTACAGCTCTCACTACTTACGAATATAGAGTCACATCGTCTGATATCTTTAATTAACTTGTAGTTATCCATGGAGGCCTACGTTTGGAGTTAATTTAGATTTTGGGAAATGTCGAGTTGACACAATCCCAGAAAATACGTACCCAGCAATTCCACGCATTATTAATAACCCAACTATTCCCTGCAGTTGCAAGGAGGATGGTCTGTAAACAGTCTAGATAGAAGTTCCCAATCAACTCTGTTGTAATTGAGCACCTCAGACCGGATGACTTTAATTTGTTTTTGCATCGTTGCAATAATCTTTCCAGATAATTAAAAATTACTAGAGATGTGTTTTAGGAGCTTTGAAACCAACAATTTATCTGCTTGATTCTCAAATTTAGTTTTTGGAGCACATTAATGCTTCAACATTATTTTTTGGATGAGCGAAGCGAAGACTTCACTTTCACTGACCCCCAAAACATTTAGCTCGGGTGTTTACTTTTGTCTGTTTGTCAACTCTCTACCAGGCAAACGGCATATCTGATCTTGATGAAAATTGAGGGGACCATCGAAATCTTTAAACTAAGAGGTTTACTAAGAGGTAAACTAAGCCAGTTTACTGAGCTAGGAATAGTACAATTTAAAGTAAAATTGAAGCAAATGATAATGAATCGAAAGAACGAAGAAGAATTGATTTTTACTATTTATTTGTGGGGCATTGTCTCTGTGTTTATGTAATGTTAATTTATCTTCTTATGTTCTTATTTATGATTTTGCTGTTCTCTTTGTTTGTTCATTATTGCTTTGATTTTGATGTATTCATGTATTTTCAATTTATATTTTTCTGCCTAGATTGTCTGGTTGCCGCCCACTGGTGGAACTTGCAACTTGAGTTAGGTGTCCTGTATCATTGCTGTGATCAGTTTTTGACTTGAAACAATTTTAATAATTATATATCTGATATAATTATATATTAGAGTCAAGATCTTTTGCACTAAATTGTTATCAAGATTTGAACACAAGAATGATGGTTGAACACAAGAATGAAGATTCGCGTTCGGTGGTTTCTTCCGCGAAAGATTGATTACTCCCTGATTTGCTGTTCCTGATTTTTGGCAAACCTCATATTCGTTTGAGTGGGATCGTCTAATATAAATCAGTTTTTTTCTTTTCGTTTTTTCTTTTTTAATGTTTCTTTTTTTCTTTCTTTCTTTCTTTCTTCTTTCTCTCTTTCTTTTTTCTTTTCTCTTTCTTTTCTTTCTTTTTTTTTCTTTGTCTTTTTCTTTCTTTTTTCCTTTTTCCCCCCCCTTTCTTTTTTTCTTTTCATTCTCCACCCTTTTTTATATTTGATTCATTCATTAAATGCATATAATATTATATTTTTTTTTATTTGTTACCAAAATTGTTGTGTATAAATGCATTGTTGTTGTAATGCTACTATTTCAAATATCTACGAAAATGTAGTTTATTGTTGTTTCTGCATCTATGTAATTAGATTTATTTAGTTGTCCTCCTTTGTAAACCAGTTTTTAAAACTGAATAGGATAGACGTTAAATAAATAAATTAATAAATAAATATTGTTTTTGGGTACAATCGAAGAAATATTTCTCATGAATATCGTACTATTACGATTTTTTCGATTTTAGTGCGATATATTTTCGTGACATTTGGGCCGATTCTGACCAAACAGGTAGGGCTACAACGTTTATATTATACATGGACATTAAGAATATTGTTATGTAGTACCTTTTTAAACAAAAAGTTGAAAAGTTAGCTGAATCCATAGAAATAGAGCTTTTAATTATAAGTTTTTGATATTTTGTGCGGTTTTTTCGTGCCATTTGGGTCAATTCTGACCAAACGGGTGGGGCTACAACGTTCATATTATACATGGATATTAAGGTTATGGTGATGTAGTACATTTTGAAAGAAAAAGTTGAAAAAGTAAGCCAGAATCCTTAGAAATAAAGCTTTTATTATAAGTTTTTTACGGTAAATAAATAACAACAAGAAACAATAGAAACTTGACAACAATCACCTACAATGCGTAGGCAGCAAAACAAAGAGCACTTTCAAAAGTAAAAGATATCTCATGCAAAAAAAACTTAAAAAAGCTCATCCATCAACGAGACTAAAAAAAAGCGTTTGCGAAGCTTCCTAGTTGTAGCAAGTTGATCATTGGATGAGCGGAGCGAAGACTTTAATTTTACTGACCCCCACAAAAAATTAGCTCGGGTGTTTATTTTTTTCTTTTTTTTTCTATCTGTTTGTTAACTCTCTACAAGGCAAATGGCATATCTGATCTTGATGAAAATTGGAGGGGACCTTCGAAATCTCTGAACTTAGAGGTGTATGTTTTTTTGGGTACAATCAAAGAAATATTTCTCATGAATATCGTACTTTTACGGGTTTTTTCTTTTTTTAAACAATTCTTTGACTTATGACACTACATGCTTTATCATATTGTAATAATGTTTTCGCAGAACCATTTTTTTGTGAATTTATATATTCGTGTTAAATTTAAGCGCAATCAAATAATTATTTCTTATAAAAATCGCAATTTTACGATTTTTTCTTTTTTTTAAATTACGTTTTATTTAGAAAACTTAAAATTTAAGTAAATTTTGTAGGCCTATATAATTTAATAAAATTTTTAAAAAAATCAACTTAATAATGATTTTTCCACAAAACAACAGAAAATCCGCATAACAAAATGGCATGGCAGCTCAATGCACCAATTACGCTCATCCAACAATGCGCCTGAAAAAGCGTTTGCGAAGCTTCCAAGTAATTGATAATTGGATGAGCGTAGCGAGCGAAGTGAAGGTTCCATTCTTCTACACTAGAGAAAAAATTCCGGAATGTTTTTTGTTTTTTTCTTCTTTTTTTGAATTTTTGTGTGTCTGTTACACGATTCCGGCAAACCGACACTGCCAATTGCGATAAAATTTTCTGGAGGCCTTCGAAATTTCTAAAACTAAGAAATGCACGGTTCGAAAAATCGATCAAAAAATTATTCTCATGAAAATCGCAATTTTACGATTTTTTTCGATTTTTAACTATTTCTTCGACTTATAACACCTTTATGCTTTATTCGATTGAAATAATTTTTTCACAGAACCCTTATTTGACAAATTTATACATTCGTGTGAAATTTGAGCGCAATCGAAAAATTATTTCTCGTGATAATAGCAATTTTACGATATTTTTCGATTTTTTAAATTTCTTCGAACTTATAAACTCCTTCATGCTTTATCCGAATGTAATGATTTTTTTACAGAATCTTAATTTTATGAATTATATATTCGTGTGAAATTTGAACGTAATCGAAAAATTAATTCTTATGAAAATCTCTATTTTACGCTTTTTTCGTTTCAAAAAATTACGCTCATCCAACAACGCGCCTGGAAAAGCGTTTAAAGTTTATTTATGTTGTTATTTGGTAAATTTGAGTGAAACATAGCCTAAAGGTTCAGTTTATTTATTTTTACATGAATTCACTGGCCCTTTATAACCTGCTAATCTAGGTTTCTTTAAAATTTACTAAAATTGTTATGAATAACACTCTGTACAGCCCTAGATTAGGCCTAATATCAGTACCGGTAAGCCATTTTCCATGCAAAATAGCATGCAGCGCTTCTTATGAAAAAAATCATTTAATGCTTTTAGCATTATATCAGCATAAAATAAATTTTTGCAGTCAATAAATAAAAAAGTAAACTTAAAAAACAATTAAAACACTAATAATGTAAAATTGCTGGTTTTTATACATTTTAGTGAAACAACCCCTTATACAATTACGCTCATCCAACAACGCGCCTGAAAAAGCGTTTTGCGAAGCTTCCTAAGTAAAAACACAATGTTGATAAAGACTTTGGTAGAAGGAGGGAATTTCGTTGTTTATCTAGCGGCCGTGTTTCTTATGAAGGGTGGTGACGTAGCAACCGTTTCAAAATAAATGTGCGGGCAATTTTAAAGGTCAAACTTTGACCCCAATAGATATTGAACGAATAACTTTAAAAACCTTAAAGAAACGTTTATATGATTCATAGAAGAATATCTATATATTGCAGATACTTTTACCGATATCTGGAAACTTATGCAAATTCCCTATTATTTGGAATACAATCGAATAACTATAACTAACAAACATTATTTTATGAATTCTTCAATTTTTCTATGGGTTAGTGGTGGTGGTGGTGGTGGTGGTTTGGGGGGGGGTAATCAGGGGCGAATTGACGGGGGGGATGGGGGGATTTCCCCCCCCTCTGGTAATTTCATCCCTGGCTCTGTTTTACTGAAAGGTATCCCTGCCGGGGATGGCTAAATCCCCACCTCTGGATTCCCATCTCATCTCATAACATATCAAGTGACTTTATCTCGTAATGTTAATAAATAATGCGTCAATTTACACATATTCCTTTCAAAATAATACCTCAGATCGCTTCTAATACCATCTTGAGGGTGATAATACCCCCAAATTTTTCCTCAGATCACTTCTAAGACCATCTCGAGTGCAATAATGACCCAAAAATTTTCATCAGATCGTTTCTAAGGCCATCTCAAGGGCAAAAATACCCCAAAAAATTTTGCCTCCGGCGGCTGGGGCTTCGCCCCAGACCCCGCTTTGCAAACGAAAATACTATTCTAAACCATTTCCCCCTCTGCAAAGTCGTTAATTCGCACCCTGGGGGTAATACTCCGCTATCTCCTGAATTTCAGGATTCTGACAAGAACTACCACCTTGTCCCTGGGTTTTAATTTTACAAGGTCGGTGCTTGGCAATACTCTTCCTGCAGTTCAGATATGTGTTACCACGTGCTCATGTCAATGTCAACACCAGCCTGGCAAGTTGTCCTAGCCCCTCCGTGACGTCACACTCTAGCCTGGCAAATTGTCCCAGCCCCACCGTGACTCATACACTTGCCTGGCAAATTGTCCTAGCCCCCCAAATAGACCCTGGCAAACTGTCCGCCTGGCAAATCGTCCGTGATTCACTACTCAATACCGTTCCGGCGACGATCGTACATTGCGAAAGGGCGAGCATATAATAAAGGTCTTATCGAACTATATTTTAAAATCGCAAATTAATAAATTCAATAATGTGTGCCAGCGAAGATTAAGTCAATAATGAAGTGAGCACCACGATCCATACGATTTAATTTATTTCCATGGAAACATGACGTACATTTCACTTCGAACCAAATCTAGCTGTGTGGCACATGCATTTCAAATTTGCTGCCAGATTTATAAAATATTCACACAATATAAGTCTCAGCTCCATCATATACTTGACCATGCACTAATGGCCATAATCTACTACATATTTGCCACCAACTCATTCACCAAATCTCCAAAAAGGTAAGAATTCAATCCAAATTGTTCATTGCATTTGAGTCACCTTTACAGGCGGGCCTAAAATAAAATAATGACAGATTAACATAGGCCTAAAGGACTAGGCCTAGCTTAACCTCAGACACAGATAACTGCGGGAGTTCTTGCATTCCAACTGTCATGGTATAAATGTCAGTTATATAGGCCTAGATTATTGATTGCTTGGATATTCCGTTGGTATCTATTGCCACACGTACTACGAACCAAAACACCTAATGAATATAGAATTAAAATGTGTATATTGCCGTCCAAGTATCTTATTAACAATACCTAGAGTTGGCTAGGGCGCTAAGCGCTTAACTCTGATTCGGGAGGTCCCGGGCTCAAATCCCGTCGAGACCGGAACTCCTGACTGAAGGTTTTCCCCCAAAGTCTCCCTCAGTCGTTAATGCAAATGCAAGAAAGGGTTTGATCCTCTTATAAACAGACCTCGGACATTGCTTTCCATACTACGCTAAAGGCTAAGAGGGCACTGTGCTCTACGTTGGCCATCTTCCTTGTCGAGAAAAATACAAAAAATACAATCAGTATCATCATACACCGCCGTTTCCCTCTTTACCCCGTCTGGGCCCGGAGAAGAATTGGACCAGAGCATGGCTCTGCTAATCGTACAAGGCGATTCAAGAGGAAAAGTCCACCTCGCAAACATCAGCTAGCAAGAGGGGATTTTCTCCCCGAAACTAGAGGTTAGCTCTGGCAATCGTCGTCAGGGACACCTCCCCTTTCCCTTAGGGCCTAACGACCTCCTCGACGACGATGACAATGACACAACGAACGATGACAAAGACGATGAGGCCCGCGACGTGAGAAACCCCCTTTCCTCCCCCTACCCGTGGCTGGTTCTGACCAGCATTGGCACCACCTTCCAATATCCCCTTGGCTAGAGTGGTGCATTATGACCTAACGGTTGACGCGCCCTTGTTGAAAAAAATAACACCATTGACGACCTACCCGACGACGATAACAATGACATTACGAAAGATGGCAAAGACGATGACGATCGCGACATAAGAACCCCGAGGTAGGAATACAAGGAATATGAGGTGTATTCCTTTATTTTTATTCCAGAGACGTGTGTACCACAGGAAGAAAGGAAGGAACAGCAATGACGGGGGCGCCAACCTAGCCCCGTGAGGAGGGTCATTCTCGCCACTTCCGTCACCACTGAGAACGAAGGTCTGTTTGTCATTGAATGTGTGTTCTTTAAAGGTTAGATGAAAATATTAGCTTCCATGCCTCTCGCGAAAGTGTGACCATCATAGATTTTGAACCCCTATTGTAGGCTAGATTAGCAGTCGGTGGTCCACTTCCGTGACAATTAGAAGCCACCTTGAAATTCCAGTTTACATGTTAATCAAATGGGAGCGATTTGTAGCCCAAATAGTTCTCAAGATTGCCGCCAGGTTGACTAGCCTTTATCACCAAATGATTACTAAATTCTACCAGCGGTTTAGCCGAGCTCGTTTAACCGGTTCCCACTCAAACACCGAAGTTAAGCTGAATCGGGCGTGGTCATGGGTAGAGTGGGTGACCGCTCTACCCTGAAACTCACGTATACCGCTGGTTAGAGCAGATGGAGGGTTCGAAAGCTAGTGTAACGGCTTCGTTCTCCTTGACGTCTGCTCGGCAGTCCGGGTTAGTGGAGGAACCTATATGACTGTCAAAGTTACACCGTCCTGTCGGATGGGACGTTAAACCGTTGGTCCCCTTGGTACTTTTCGAAAGGAGTAGGCTACGTGCCGATACCGGGTTTCCCCTCCTCCCTTCTGTTCATACTTCATCCTCATACATCACCACTCATCGTCTCGATTAGCCAAAGTGCATAAATATGAGACGTTAAGCAATATTCAATCAATCAATTACTAAATTCCCTTATGCAATAACTTCGTATTGTTTCTGTTTGTTCAATACCATGCTGCACAAGCTAAAACCATATCAAACAATCCCGTAAAATACTTTATTGCATTAAAAAAGCATCAATTAAAACGCCAAATCGCCATCTTGAAATTGGCCGATTGACTCTTCAATTTGCTACGCTCGCGCCTGTGCGGAGGTATAGGAGACTGCTTATCTAGCCTACAATAGGGGTTCAATATCTATGGTGACCATACTGCTCCAGAGCCCTAAATTCAAAATGGCTGTCAGCAGCTTGTAAGAAATTATCTTTGCACTGGTTAGGCCTACAATACAGTTAGGTGTATAATTTTTTAGGGTATTTTGGGTAAAGGATTTCATTTTTAAAGTCTTTTGGAGATTTGAACTTTAAGGGGAATCCCTAGACCCAAATATGTTTTCTAAAGAATGCAGTAAAGACGTCTGAAAAGTAAGTAGAATGTAAGAGGGGCTGAATAAAAGAGCGGAATTTTTTTTTGAAATTTTTTTGACTGGACATAACCTCAGAATCAAAAATTTAATTCAAATTACTGGAATTAGTTGCTCAAACTCAAAATTGAATTTTTAGCAGCGGTTTTTTGTGTATTATTTCTACACTCCTTTATCTACAACCTAAATATAAGTATTATTGGTTTTATATGATTTCAGACGTTGCACGATTTTTTCCGTTAAACGGTACAAAATTTGAAATTGCACCGGCAGGCGAAAAAAATTGTGCAACGCAACAAACCATATAAATACGAAAATCCTTTTATTTACGTTGTAGATAAAGAAGTGTAGAAATAATATACAAAAAACCGCTGCTAAAAATTCAATTTTGAACTTGAGCAACTGATACCAGTAATTTGAATACAATTGTTGATTCTGAGGTTATGTCCCGTCAAAAAAATTTCAAAAAATGATATCCCCTCTTTTATTAAGGCCCTTTTACATTCTACTTACTTTTAAGACGTCTTTACTGCATTCTTAAGAAATCATATTTGGATCTAGGGATTCCCAAAACTCCAAAATGCACGTCGATTTACTGCTCAGAACAGTAGTATGGAAACATTTGTAATTCCGTGTTAGTAATAGTAGGTATGTACTAATGGGTAAAACTGTGTCTCGTCATTTGGTTTACTGACCAACGTTTCGGCTCCAATTTAGGAGCCATCTTCAGGGTCCTTCCTCTCTGGTCGTCGACCTCATACTGAAGCGTTGTTCACCTCTATAATGCGTGTCTGCTGCCGCGTCCTTGCCCTCGTGTCTTCCGGCGGAATTAGGTGCGGGGCGGCGAGGTCGTAATATGTGTGGCTCGTTGGTCTTGTGGTAAGCGTATCTGTTTCCAATGCAGAAGGTCCAGGGTTCGATTCCCGCCTAAGCCAGAATTTTTTAACTTCTGATTTGGACTTAAGTCTATTAGATCTTGTCTTATAGTAGGAGTTAGTAAACGGTGACTTTGGAGCCGTCCTAGCAACGAAGAACATAATAAATTAAGAGTTGTTCTGAATCGGGCTTCTTGATTCTGGCGTTGATCCGCGGGTGTTCGCACTGTCCATACCACTGATTGCTATATTTCCTATTGAAAATATCGATATTTTGGTTGGTTATTGCTCACTCGTCGATTGCGTCGGGGCATATAGGGTTGGCTTGGTCGCTTTGATTTACTGTCCCCCACTGAAAATCAGTTATATAACTGAGTGGGTAGACTCTAAATACAATTAATTCATTCATTCATTCATTTATTTATATAACTGTGTTGCATGGGGCAGTACCCACTTGTCTAACGTTAGCTTGGTCCCTAGCAAATCTAGTCTGGCTTCTTGTTACTCGCCTTGCGTCAGTGGTTGTTTCGTGAACTGTCTGTGGTAGAATTAATGGTGTTGTTTGTAGTTGTCTTGTAGGAGCTTTACAACTAATCACGTCACTCTTATAACTATGCTATATGGATCGGTTTCCACGCAGTCGCTAGTCTTTAACTATCATCCCTGTTGTTAATACACATGTCCTCTTTCTCAATTTCTATAGCCTCTCTTATTAGCGAGGATACAAATTAATGAGGGACTGATGCTCTTATTATGGTATTCTCAAAATCTAATACATACATGGTTTTCTCTGATGGCATGTTGGGCAGTCGTAGATCTAGGATCACCATGTTTGGTCGCCAACATGTGTTCCCGCACGCGGTGGGACACCTTTCTGCCTGTTTGTCCAACATATACACCTTCGCATGACCCACAGTGAATTTTGTAATCTCCTCGGCCCTCCCAGGGGATGGTATCTTTGTTGACCCTAACAAAGCTCTAATATTCTTGTGTGGTCTGTAGATTGACTTACTTTATGTGTGAGAATTTAACCGATTCTGTCTGTTGTACCCTTCACACAAGGTAAATACGCTATTGACCAAGGTTTAGCCTCGTCTTCCGTTAATGTCCTAGTGGCTCCCCATAATTATTCAGGATGAAATCACTCATTCTGAAGATGAAATTGAGTCTAATGGTAGCAGTTGTTGTGATAGGCTTACTAGGCCTAGGCCCACTCGCATTGTATCCCCGGTTGTGTGTATACAAATACACACACAATATACACAATATACAATACAATTACAAAAAAAAACAGCCTGAAACATAACTCTATTTTACTATCCTCTAATTTGAAGTCTAACACACTTCATAAGTTACTTTATTTATGATAATAAATATTTAACATGATTGGTGATTGATAGCTTAAACTCTCATATTTTTTGCACTTTGGCTAATCGAGACGATGAGTGGTGATAGACGAGGGTTAAGTATGAACAGAAGGGAGGAGGGGAAACCCGGAACCGGCACGGATAACACAGTCCAAGATGGCGCGTGGCCGCAGTACAGTGTTCGGACCGCTCCCGGGAGTTTTAATAATATTCGCGGTTATTCGCGCAGTAAGTTTTTCGAGTGAATCAGTTCTGGTGCGCGAAAGTGTTTTCGATAAAATAAAGTTCGAACCTCTGCGAGAAAACTAACTGGTCGTCAACAATCGGACGGTTTCGGTTTACACATACTGCGGTGCGGGCATTTCGGCCAGGAAGGTTCTTCTAGCGCTCGGCGACCGGGGCGGGAGGGCTAGGCGGGGCCGCGAGCCGACCATCGGGCTCAGCGTTGCCACCCTGTTGGCACTAGCCCTCAGCGGCGACGTGGAATTAAATCCAGGTCCCACATTGACCAGCCCAACCTGCCTCATATGTGACGCTAGAGGACGCAAAAACCAATTATTTGTGAAGTGTGACTCTTGTGGAAAGGTGGCCCACCGAACTTGTGTCAACATATCTGCTACAGCGCACAAGAAAATGACGAATGGCGATGCCCGATGGGATTGTTGGAGCTGCTCCATACCAACCTTCAGTGACTCTTTTTTCGACGCAGTTGGTAACACTTCTCTGAATACAACGGACGGCCACGACAGTCTCAAACCTAGGAACCGCGGGAAGCTGACCTGCCTGTCATTCAATGCACGCAGCATTGCAAACAGAAAGAAGCGACCCGCAATCCAAGCTTGGCTTGAAGCTGTCAACCCGGCAATTATCTTCTCGTGCGAGACATGGCTACATTCCTCGATTGGCGACGCGGAGGTAATACCGGAAGGCTACCTGGTCTTCAGAAAAGACCGCCCAGCGGGGGAGGCAATTAGGAGAAGGGGTGGAGGTGTCTTGCTCGCAGTCCGGCCAGAACTGGAGCCTACCCGTCTCACAAGCCTCGAGAACAATGCAGAGATACTGTGGGTTGACATCAAGTGCGGTGATCACAAAATACTATTGGGTTCGGCGTATCGAGCGCCCAATTCCAGTGACACTTCCGTCAATGACGGCTTAATTGCGTCATTAGAAATGGTGCAAAACATACAACATAAATACAAAGCCATATACCTGTGCGGGGATTTCAATCTTGATGTGGACTGGGGACCAATGGACCATGCTGTGCCTGCAAACTCTTTGGCCGACAAGTTCCTCACGGCGTTCATGTGCGTAGTGCCCCACCAGATGGTCAAGGAAGCTAAGCGAATAACCAAGACCTCGCGTACAATACTCGACCTTGTACTAACAAACAACCCCGCCCACCTAGGGGAAGTGGAGGTTATCCCAGGCGTGAGCGACCACATGGCAATAAAATATACACTGCAATGGCAGCCGCCTAAACCTAAAGTTGTAAAACGGCAAACGCTAAACTACAACAGAGCAAACTGGGGCTTGCTAAAGAAGTTACTTAGTAGCAAAATGCCGTGCATAACAAACGGGGAACATGACGTGGAAACAGTGTGGTCAAAATGGAAAGAAACTTTTTGGCAGTGTGTGGAAACCGCTGTGCCACGGGTAAAAGTAAACTCAAAAAGGAGGCCAGCATGGATAAACAAGTGTATAATAAATAAAATTCACAAGAGGGATAAATTGTACCGCAAGTGGAAGAGTAAACAAGTGCGACGAAAAAGTGGGAAGCATACCGGAAGCAACGCAATCTAGTAAAAATGGAAACACGAAACGCGCACGACACATACATGTGGAAGCTAGGCGACGGCAACCCAAAAAACTTTGGGGAATGTACATAGTAAAAGTGGCAGCTCCGCGCCTCACCACCTCACTGTAAATAATGTAAATGTAAGTAACCCGCAAGCAATTTCCGAGGCATTTGTAACCAAGTTTCAAAAAACTTCTCTCTCCCTAACGATTCAAATGACAACCTCTGTCCCCCAAACTTCCCAAAATCACACGAACACCTCCCTCTCCAATCAATCCCGTTTCTTCCTCTTCAAGTAACCCGAACCATAAAAAAAATCGTCTCGGCGGTGCCCTGGGTCCTGACAACATACCTGCTAAAATACTATATGAATGCGCCAAGGAAATCTCTCCATCACTCTGCCACGTTTTTGAAACTTCCATGCAACAATGCAAACTGCCCAATGACTGGAAGCAGGCCAACGTTGTTCCTGTGTTCAAGAGTGGGAAGAGAAGCGACGTCAACAACTACCGCCCGATGTCCTTGACATCTGTTGTTGGGAAAATCATGGAGAGGGTTGTCAACAGTTAGAATAATGGCACACCTACACAACATGCAAGCGATCAACATGCAACAACACGGCTTTCTACCGAGGAGATCATGCGTCACTATGCTCGCTGGGGTCATTGATGACTGGCAACAGACGCTGGATGCTACTGCTGGTACGCGGATCGACGTCATATCACTGGACTGGGCGAAGGCGTTCGACAGGGTCCCTCATCGACGTCTGCTTGCCAAGCTCCAGCGTTACAACATCTCCGGCCAGGTCGTAGGGTGGATCAGTAGCTTCTTAGTGGGTCGCAGTATGCGTGTGGTCTACGATGGAGCGTGTTCAAGTGAGTGTAATGTTGTGTCTGGCGTGCCACAAGGGTCTGTCTTAGGGCCCCTATTGTTCACCATTTACATGATGAACTTACCACAGTGTATAAATTCCCGCATTCGCCAATATGCCGACGATTGTACAGTGTATAGAGAGATTAAATGTAAAGATGATGAAGTGGCTCTTCAAGCAGACCTAGCTAACATTGAAATGTGGTGTGAAGTAAATTGCATGGCCCTGAACCACAGCAAGTCCACCCACATGGCAATCACGATCTCGAGAAAGCCCAGGGTAAGTTCGTACATCATAAATGGGAAAGTTATTGGCACTGTTTCAGTGATGAAAATCCTGGGTATAACAGTGTCAAATGACCTCAAATTAAACATACAAACCGAGATTGTGAGGAACAAATCGGCCAAATTACTCGGCTTTTTATCTCGCACCCTTCACAGTGCTCGTCCGAAAGTGAAACGAATTGTGTATCTTAGTTTAGTTAAATCTGTAATCACGTATGGGTTCCCTGCATGGCACCCGACTACACAGGGGAACATAACTAAGCTAGAAACTATACAGAACAGGGCAACGAAATTTATCACGAATAGAAAGGACTGTGGACGATCTGAGCGGCTGGAAATGTGTAACATTTTGTCAATAGAAAACACACTAAATGAAATAGATGTATTGTTCGTGAAAAAAATGTTTCTGAATATCATCGACCTTGACCCTCTGTCTAGAGTGCAGCTCGGGTACAGATCAGTTCGATACGGGAAAGGAGTCGCGCTGTATCCTCCTTTCGCGCGGACTGAACTATACAGGAGAGGATTCTTTTGTCGCGCAATAACCTTGTATAACTGTATACTCACACTCGCACTCGCACTCGCACTCGCACTCGCACTCGCACTCGCACTCGCACTCGCACTCGCACACCCACACCCACACCCACACCCACACCCACACCCACACCCACACATACACACATACACACATACACACACACACACACACACACGCACACACGCACACACGCACACACGCACACACGCACACACGCACACACGCACACACACACACGCACGCACACACACACACACACACACACACACACACACACACACACACACACACATGTTTGTTTTGGGTACAACATTAGATCTGTAGATTCTCACATGCAATCCGAGACACGCCAAACTAATAACTTTAGAACAAAAAGGAAAACAGTTTTCTGATGAAATTGCATACGTAGATCACGATTATCATAATGGTTTTTTGATTGGACGCTGTTGTGTGAGTCGATTTTCACGGTCAGTTCGAGATCAGTGAATTTTCCAATACTAAGCGAGATCAGGTAACTACACACCGTTAATTCGAGATCTTCACACATAACGGTTATTTCGTAATAAACATACATATGAGATCATTACTACACGGCCGTTATAGCCAGTAAGTTTCGCGCACTATTAGAGATCTTCACACATAACGGTAATTTCGTAATAAACATACATTAGGAGATCGTAAACACAGCGTTATAGCACGTCTCGTGCGTTATTAGAGATCACTTCACACATATACCGTCATTCATATGACGACACATCACGAGATCACTCGTCATTTTAGCGTTA